>JAHKKF010510884.1:0-53188 GCA_019740295.1 Labeo calbasu | reverse complement strand
GCAATTCTGAGAAATTAAGTCCGAATTGCATGATATAATCTCGCAATTGTGAGTTATAAAGTCAGATTTGCAAGATATAAACTCACAATTCTGCCTTTTTTTTTTAAATTGGGTGACAAACTCGCAATTGCGAGTTATGAAGTCAGAATCGCGAGACGAAGTTGCAGTTTTGAGAAATAAAGTCAGAATTGCGAGATATAAACTCACGATTCAGTTTTATTTTTTCAGTTTATATCTTGCAATTGTTGCTTTTTTTCTCCTCAAAATTCCAAGTTTATAACTTACAATTTTTTTTCAGTCTTATTGTTTTTACTGTTTTTGATCAATAAATGCTGCCTTGGTGAGCACAGCTACCTGTACTTGACAGTAGTGTCTATATTTTTTTATTACTTTAAATGTTTTTAAACATCATATGTAGCAATCTATTATGACCTCACGCCATCTGTTTTCGCAGGTGAAAATACCGTGAAGTTACTTGAGGCCAGGAAAGGTGAGCGAGAAGCTCAGGCCTTCGTTAAATTACGCAGACAAAGAGAAAAGAAGTCTCAGGAAATCTAAGAGGACAAAAAAATGAACGAAAACAACCAAATAAACATTATATTCCCTTTTTTGTCTATTATTTGTTATATTATTTAATGTAGAGTCTTTTTAATTATTGTAAGGAAGTGTTATTATGTTATTATTTGCCATTAAAAAATAAACATGCAACATTTTCATCCAAAAATATACATTTGTTTATTGTCTTTTACAAAATCAGACTGAAACACTGTGTATGAACAAAACTGAGCAGGTGATTTCTGAATTCACAGTGAAGCTTTGTTTCAAAGGAAGTCATCTGTTGAACATCCCATATAACTGTGCCTTCAAACTGAATTCAAATAAAATCATCCAAAGAAATCGAAACACTGAAGTCGAGCCCTCTTCTGACAGCCGTGGCTTTTGACTGCTCTTATGTTTGCTAATCAGTGCACATGAATTACCCTCTTTTCCACTGGTGTCACGCATGTGTTCACATAAAACGCCTTTACATGAATGGAAAGCTGCAGCTGGGAACGTGCTGTTGGTTTAGTAAACGGGCAAATTATTCAATCAATGCATTAAATAAAATATGCACATTCGAATTACATAAAGAGTGTTTGTCTTCTTGCTCTTGCACTCCAGTTAAAAAAAAAAATCCTGAGAATGAAAAGCTGCAAAACCGTATTTATTTTCCATTTTGCTGTATAGCACTTCCCTGGAATCTTAAAAAAAATCCTATAAATGCAATTGTAAATTTCCTATATGGCTACTAAATATACTAAAATGTATTAATTATGAAATCTCCCATGTCTGAAAAAAAAAATCATTTCAGCTGCACTGAAGACTGCATTTCTACTGTAAACATTTCAGAATGTTCTAAAAAAACATTCCACATTTCAATTTAAAAGTGTTTTTAAAAAAAGAATAGGATTGTCTTACTATATATGTGTGTGTTACGATTCTATATAAAGCATATAGGAAATATGGGAGTTTGGTATCATGATCATCACTTAAATATTTCCTTAAAATCTCTAAATGTGTTGTCATGTAGAGTAAGCACTAACTAAATTATTAGTGCTAGACCAGGTTTGAATACTAATGCAAGTTATGTTTGCTTTGTTCCCATTTAAAAGACATGGAAAATGATGATTACAATGAGACATAAGCATATTATTATATCGTGAAACATAAAAATATCACAAACCGCTGATGCATGTCAGTTGCTCTAGTAATTTCTTTCTTTTTGAATATAAAATGGTCCCACTGAGGTCTAGGACTGACTGCATGCTAACAAAGGATATGACGTGTCTTATTGATATGGTTGATATCAATCAAAACTAGATCATATTTCTCAATTAACTCTGAGCTTTTAGCTAAGATAAGGCTTTGGGCTCTGTAGGATACATTTAGCCGTAGTTGTAATGGAAATTTGAGTGAAATCTGAATGTGAGTGGTCAGGGTTTATGTCTAGTGTGTGGATTATAACAGATTAGGATTATGACTGTGGGATGTTCATGCTCTGCTGGTGTTCGCTGCACAGCGGGCATTCTGTGGACGCTGCGCATCGTTCGCAGTGCAGGCCATGTTGGCATGGCAACGTCACTGATCCCATCTCATCGCAAGATAAACAATATAATCTCTGCTTCCTGAACACAGCCTGAAAGAAGAGAGAAGAGAGATTCAATGCAATCCAACATGCGTTGTTATTAATCGAATTCAGTTCTACTTGTACGTCACATTATTAGGTGAACCTTAAAAATATATATAGGTCATATTTGACCAGAAAAGAAAAATTACATTTCTCATTAAAGCTGCAAGCAGCGTTCAACGGGCCCTCACACCTGGGTTCACCACCACCCGGTGGCTTTAGGAAAACTGAAGTCTGGGCAATATGCATTTAAAGTGGTATATACAGAAGTCATTTATATGTGCCAAACTTCCTGCTGCCAGGTGGTGGCGCTATAACTATAACTGGATATTGGCACGTAGATGTCTTCAGGCCAGCACTTTTATCAAACATATGAAGTTTGGTGTTTGGGTTAGTGCAAAGCATGACGTATCCTGTTGCCAACAGGTGGCGCTATGATTATAACTGAATATTGGCCCTTAGATGTCTTCAGGCCAGGACTCTTATCGGACGGGTAAAGTTTGGGGCAGATTGGACATTGTATGGCTGAGATACAACACCTTCTATTCCCATGGTGAAACATCAAACTTTGTCAGGCCGTAACGGACAAGCCTTTTAACGAAAACTCAAGATCTTAATTTAATGTCACAAAGGCCTTTAGATTAGACCAAATATAATATTGATGTTATTAAATATCTCGGAGTAGTCTGTTAGAGCGTAAAACATGTCACTTCCTGTTGCCAGCAGGTGGCACTATGGCTATAAGTTAATATGGACTAAAGTTTGTTAGGCCGCCACAGACACGCCCTTTTAACGGAAACTCAAGATCTTCGCAATTTAACGTCACAAAGGGCTTTAGATTACACTGACCAAAATTGGTGTTGATCTGTTTAAATCTCTGAGAGATTTATATTTGCTTATATACAACACCTCAAAAATGGCAAAAACGGCATAAAACCTGCAGAGAAAATTTTAAATAACAGACTTCTTGTTGGGTTTCGCATTTTGTACTGGGGGACTTTTTTGTAGGTATTGGTGTGTTACATGTGTCTTATCGAATTTCGTACATGTATGTGAAACATAACTCGAGGGGCACTCTGTTTGAAATTTAACAGGTGGCGCTATCGAGCCATTTTGCCACACCCACTTCTGCAACCAATATCAAATTTAAATTTTCAACACTTTTGGCGTGTGTGCAAAGTCACGAGTTTTTGATCATGTTTAGGTCTTCAAAAATGCGATTCATTTTGGAGAAGAAGAATCTGAGCAATTAGCAAATGAAAACCCATGACAGTTTCAGAAGGTTCTCAGGTAGCAGGTATGTGCATTACCTGTTCTACAGTGCGTAAGCAGGAGCAGATCTGTGCCTGCAGGCTGCAGATGGAGCTCAGTGGAAGTCTGTGCAGTAACCGTAGCTGGTGAAGCTGGAGATGTGGGTTTTCTGCGTGCCGTAGGCTGTCTAGCGCCTCCTCCAGGAGAGCGGCTTGCTGTTGCGCCTCCACTTCAGCCTGCCGTGCTCGTTCCGCCTCCATACCCAACTGCCCCGCCATGAGACGTGCTTCCTCTGCGTCTGCTTTTAAGACCGCCAATGACTGCAGCAGGTAAGAGAAAACTGTCAGTCAAAACACTAACCATACTATAGGTCAACATATAATTGCATGGATTCTGACCTAGGGAAGTGCAAACATACCATTGATTTAAAGGGATAGTTCATCCAAACATGAAAATTCTGTCATTAATTACCCTCGTTCCAAGCGCATAAGACCTTCGCTCATCTACAGAACTCAAATTAAGATATTTTTGATGAAATCCAACAGCATGAGGGTGAGTAATTAATGACAAAAATTTCATTTTTGGGTGAGCTATGCCTTTAGTTGAGGTCCAAAGTTTACATACACAATGACTGTATGATTTTGAGATCCATCTTTTCACACTGAGGACAACTGAGGGACTCTATGCAACTATTACAGAAGATTCAAACGCTCACTGAAGCTCCAGAAGGAAAAACAATGCATTAAGAGCCAGGGGGTGTAAACTTTTGAATAGAATGAAGATATGTAAAATATATATATTTATTTATTATTATTATTTTTTGTTGTGGACAATATGTAAACATTTTATGTGAAATTTCTTATTCTTATTACATTTGTTTTTGAAACAAGAAACCTTGACAAACGTCAGTGGGGAAAAAATAAAATGCTATAAAAGTGTAAAACATGGTCCTTTAGGTACACAGTTCCCCATTCCCTTCACATAAACATGCACACACACACAGATGGAGTCTGACCTGAGCCATCTGTCTCCAGCTGTGGTCCCAGTGTTTCAGCACCCTGTGTGCCTCTTCTACTTCCTGTTTTAGACGTGACGCCTCGCTGTACATGCTCCCTGTGGAGAGCAGGGCAGGAGGGGTACCTGGTGAACTCTGGCCTGTCGGAAAATGTTCCCAAATACTGCTGCTCATGCCATTTAAACCTACGAGACAAAACCAAACTATCATGTCTGACTGAATTTGCCGTACAATCAATCCAGTTCATTCCAGCAAAACAGCACTGCTTTATATCAAAAAGACAACTAGTAATTCAATTTTATGTTACATTTATATACTCTCGCTGTGCTTGTAAACAAGAATGCTGACCTAGATATGTCACAGAATGAGCAAAGCAGTCTTGCAAAAAAGCAGAATGGAGTAATATAACACAAACCTAAAGAACCATGGGAGGTCCCCAAAAAGCTGCTCTCTGATTGGCTGGGTTGTGGCAACTGTGCAGAGAGGAATGGTGAGTGGTGGGCTCTGATTGGTGGAGAAGGTGAGGGTGATCTGAAAGGGGAGGGGCTACTGAGGGAGCCAGGGATGTTGACAGGTGCTGAACTTTGTAACTGACTGCCTCCTGAAGAAAAATGATCACAAAAACAGAACTAAAGACAGATGTCAGTGCTGATTTTTTGAAGTTATAGCGTTCACAACAGCAACGCTATCATCTTTTTTTGATGAGATTGTAAACTCGTCACAAACCTAACATGAGGCCCATGCTGGGTAAAGCTGAACTCTCCAGACTTTTCTCAAGAGCCGAGACTCCGAAGTCGTTCAGGTCGAGATCATCCAATGCAGACTCTAGTCAAAAGGAGAAACAGAAGCGGTTTTTAAAAAAATACATTCTATTTAACAGTAAAGCTTAATTATGTGTATTTTTTGCACATATTTATAAACAAAAATTAATAAAACAACACAAATTCTTAGAATGACATTTTGTGTTCCATAGAAGAAAATAAACAAATTTGGAATGACACGAGAGTGAGAAAATAATCATTAAATATTTAATAATAAATATAATGTTTAATAAATTAAATTAAATTATACAATAAAAGAAAAAATAAAGAAAATAAAAATGTATCAAATTAAATTAAATCAAAATAAATTAAATCAAATTAAATTAAATTAAATTAAATTAAATTAAACTGACGTAATTTCATGAGGTGAACCATCTCGCACTCACCCACTACTGACTCCACCGTGTCACTTGTAGGGTAGAATGGAAGAGCATTGGCGTTCATGCCTGAAGATGGGCCGGGGGGTGCAGGGCTGGGTGGGGTTGCTGCCAGACTGGAAGGTATGCTGGAGGACATACTGAGAGGACTGCCGACAGGCAGAAACACTAATAAATCCTGAAAACACAACAAGGAATGCAAAAGCTCAGTGGGAAAGTGGAAACCTCAAGTGCTTGCCCTATTTGTCATTTTCATACACGTCTGTTTTGAATCAGTAGGTTAAGTACCTGTTTGCTGTGCATGGATGAAATTTCTCTGCTGCGCTGGTCCATTGAAAAACTTTTATGTTTGGCCTGTACAAAAGATATTAAACTTATGCTATAAGATTTGTTTTGTCTTTAATGGAGAATTCTGGGGCATATTTCTACTTGTATGTCAGATATCAATTAGCGGAATTTACTCAAAGTTTGGAATAAGATATATAAATATATATATATATATATATATACACATATATATATACACATATACATATATATACATACATATATATAGTAACAATATTATAGCAGTAATATTGTGAAATATTTTTACTATTTAAAATGCTAACTGCAAACTAATAATAATAATAATAAATGTTTTTTGAGCAGCAAAACAGAATATTATAATGATTTCTGAAGCATCATGTGACTGGAGTAATGATGCTAAAAAAATCAGCTTTGAAATCACAAGATATATTTCACAATACTAGTGTTTTTACTGTATTTTTGATCAAATAAATGCAACCTTGGTGAGAAAAAAACCTTTCTGAACCCAAAATTTTGTAGTGCATTTCTAGCCAATTAACTGTTTTAGAGCAGAGCAAAAATGTAACTTTTAAGATCACTAATTTTTATGACTTTTCCTAGCTTGGAATCATAATTTTAAAATTCCTAGGTTTTATACAACAATGGGAATCCTGTGTATATCTCAAAAACACAGACTCCTTTTAATAAAAGCATTAATAAAAAGTGTTATTACTATACCTGGTCTTCCCTCTCAAACCCAGGAGCTTTCCCATAAGCCCACTCTCCTCCTGGACTGGCATCAAAACTGGAGGACTCCTCAAACAGAACCCTTCCCAACAGCCCTTCCTCTGTGGCGGCACTCAGTCCACTCTGGCTGAAGTCTTCTAAGGGAACAGAGCAGGACATTTCTAGGGGAGGTGAACTGCATTGTACAGCCAGCTGCTCATCACTGACAGTCACTTCTGTAAAACAAAACAGAAACAACACAATCAATGATGATATACAATACAATACATATTTCACACAATCATCACATTCACATTTAGAAAAAAACTGGTAACTGGAGTTACCATCCAACTTACACATCCAATATAAGTGTGAATAGTGTCACCACATGTTCACATTACAAAATGTTAGCTTACTTTCTAAATGAGCAAAAGCACAGAACGGCCCTCTGGGACAGTTGCCACTCTGCTGAATGTCATTGCATTTGGTGGATTTGTAGATCTGTGGAGGAAAAAGTTTATAATTAGGTAAATATTAGTGGTGCTTGATTTATCAAAAGCACCAAAAACATCAGTTCTGTGCTACCAAGAGTGTCTCACGATAACTTGAAATTATTTAAATGAAGAGAAGAAGCATGCTTTAAATATGCTAATTCAAGATACTAATATTTTAATTTAGCATTCTCAGCGCTTTTTGTTCCAAATCTGTGTAAAGGCAATTAAAAATGTTTCTATTCTCTGATTTGCTTTAATACAGACTTTAATATTGCTTTACACAGACACAGGAAAAGTCATGTAAATTAGTAATAGCTTAAATCGTCACAGCAATTTTAGAAAGAATATAACATTTTTGTACAAGCCAATCTGTAAAATATTTTATCGGGTAATTTTTATAATTAAAAATATTTTTAAAAATCCAGTAAATCATGAATGACCATGAAAGTCATTTAAATTGTGACCCTGGACCACAAAACCAGTCATAAGTAGCACGGGTATATTTATAGCAACATCTAACAATACACTATATGGGTAAAAATTATAAATTTTATGCCAAAAATCATTAGGATATTAAGTAAAGACCATGTTCCATGAAGATATTTGATAAATTTCCTACCGTAAATATATCAAAAGTTAATATTTGAATAGTAATATGCATTGCTAAGAACTTCATTTGGACAAATTTAAAGACGACTTAAACAATATTTAGATTTTTTTGCACAATAGATTCCAGATTTTCAAAAAGTTGTATCTCAGCCAAACATTGTCCTTTCTTAACAAACCATACATCTACGGAAAGCTTGTTTGTTCAGCTTTCAGATGTATGAATTCAATTCAATTTAAATGACTGGTTTTGTGGTCCAGGGTCACAATTAATTGATTAAACAGAGTGGGAAGAACTTTTAGCTCCTAAAGCTTAAATTTAATTATATTAATGTTAATTATTTTATTTTATTTATCTTTTTTACTTTACAAATATACATCTATAATTTTCTGATTTCTAAATATCACTCAGGTTGCTTTTTTCCCCAAACGTTTTATCCTTCGCCAGACAAAAATCTTGTATCGTCACACTTAGAAGATTAATAACACAAGTATGACTAACATTAACACCACTAATCAATAACCTTAAAAAAGAGCCACTTATGCCAAAGGGCCAAACAAAACAGCAACCCTAATGAGCATCACAAGCACAGCATAATCAAATAGTCACCGTTTTATTGCATTACATCTATAAGTACCATGCAAAAACATGGATGTCCTTGTTCTTACAGGAAACGCTGATGTTAAACAGAGTCCATCCGCATTAGATTGAGTGTGAAATACCTCGGGGTGGAACTGCTGTTCTGTCCTCGTGTGGCAGTACTGACAGCTTTCTCCGCTTTCACATTTACTGGGGTCCCCCCACTCATCGCTGTGCTTCACTGAGGGACACGGCAGGGCTCTTCAGGAACAAAAAATAGCACCATTATAAAGCATTATGATGGAAAATGTCTGTTCTTCACAAAAAGCTACCACATGACTTCAGAACACTTGAAATGTAGCGTGCAAATAGTTTTAGTTCATGAATTGTTGTTGTATGAAAATTATCTCCATAAGATTCAACAAAATGTATCAGTTTGTGTTCCACTAATAACAAAAGGACCAAAAAGAGCAGTATACTTGTTTGGAATAACATGAGAGTGAAGTATTTGTTGTTCAGACCTGTATTTGTGTTTGTGAGGGCTCCGTCTGCGGTCTTTGCTGTTGTGATAGTAAGGACATGCATAGCCCTGACGACACAGCCGAGGAGGTTTTTTGCAAAGCTCAGTCTTGTAGTGGGAGAGCACGAAACTGTTGTCTGCATGAGGAGAAATGAACGTCATAAGTCTAATGGTTAGAGAGTCGGGCTTGTAACCCAAAGGTCGCTGGTTCGATTCCCGCACCAGCAGGAATTGAAGGTGGGGACTGTGAATGAACAGCGCTCTTTCCACCTTCAATACCAGGACTGAAGTGCCCTTGAGCAAGGCACCGAACCCCCAATTGCTCCCCGGGCGCTGGAGCAATGGCTGCCCACTGCTCCGGGTGTGTGTTCACAGTGTTTGTGTGTGTGTGTGTGTGTGTGCGCGTGTGTGTTCACTTCTCATTGCTGTGTGTGTGCACTCGTGATGGGTTAAAAGCAGAGGACCAATTTCGAGTATGGGTCACTTTCTTTCACTTTCAAAGAAAAGCATGAAGAACGACATATGAATGTAGCATAGGTTTAAATTCATGTAGAGAGGTTGATTTCACCTTGCCAGCGTGGATCTTCACTAAGGATCTTTTCTATGAGTGCAGTGCTGGCCACAACTCCTGACTGCCCTTCTCCAGATGTTCCCTCAACCAATCCAGCACCAGCTTGGGCTTCTAACACCTGAACCTCTCTGAACAAGAAATTAAAAATACAAACGTCAAACCCAAGGGGAAAAAGCACCATGTACACTACTGTTCAAAAGTTTAAGATCAGTATGATTGTTGTTTTAATAAATTAATATGTTTACTCAGCAAGGATGCATTAAATTGATCAGAAGTGACAGTAAAGACATGAAAAATGTTACAAAATATTAATATTTCAGAAAAACAATGTGCTATTCATCAAAGAAACTTGAAAAATATATATATATCAGTTTGTTTGTTTGTTTGTTTTCAAAAATGTTAAGAAGCACAAATGTTTCCAACATTGATAATTAAAACAATTTCTTGAGCAGAATCATTTCTGAAGGATCATGTGACACTGAAGACTGAAGTAATGGTCCTGAAAAGTCTGCTTTGCATCACAGGAATAAATTACATTTGAAAATATACATTACACACTACCAGTCAAAAGTTTTCGAACCGTAAGATTTTTAATATGTTTTTAAAGTCTCTTTTGTTCAGCAAGCAAGTACAGCAAAAACTGTACAATTTTGAAATTTTGTTTACTGTTTAAATGAACTGTTTTCTATTTGAATATATTTTAAAATGTAGGTTATTCCTGTTATTTCAAAGCTTTTTGAATTTTTTAATCAATTTTTAATTCCTGTTATTTCAAAGCTTTTTGAATTTTTTTTCAAATCAGCATATTAGAATAATTTCTGAAGGATCATGTGACACTGAAGACTGGAGTAATGATGCTGAAAATTTAGCTTTGATCACAGGAATAAATTACATTTTAATATATATATAAATAGAAAGCAGTTATTTTAAATGCTAAAAATATTTCACAATATTACTGCTTTTGTTGTATTTTGGATCAAATAAATGCAGGCTTGGTGAGCATAAGAGATTCTTTCCAGAACATTTAAAACATTTTATAGACTCTAAACTTCTAAACCCTAGTGTATAATAATACATTTGAACGCAATTTACTTAATGACTTTGATTAAAAATGACTCTTTTTGTCTCCCACAGAAAGAAAGGATATAGGTTTGGAACGACGCAGTAAATAAATAATGATCATTTTCATATTCAGATGAATTATTGCTTTAAAAGTGCCTACCTGATGTCATAGACAGGGCTACGGAGATCATGGGAGCCGTGAGCAAAGGCACAGTGAGGGCCGTTTTTACTGCAGTGGCCCTTCCCATCAGTCTCGTGGATACATGAACCAGTCTTATAGTACCGTAGGTGATACCGCCTCTCTGTGTCTCCGGCTGTTCGGTGCAGAAATGGACACCTGGCAATACACAAACAAATTAAACAAAGACATCAGCATGAATTCAGACAGTGTGAAAAAAGCCACACTTTGTGCTGGTTCTTACTCATCTCCATCAGGACATGTCCCAGTGCCTTCGTCATATTTAACGCAGTAAACATCAGGGCTGTAATTAAACGTTCCATCTCGTCTGCGAATCGGCCTTCGTCGTCTCTGGTTCAGAAAGTGCCAGTGGAAGCAGGTGAAGGGCCGGTGCTGAGTGCACTTGTGCTGCACGAATAGGGGACACTGCTCCGTCCTAAACTCTTTCAGATACCTGAACACAGACAAAAGAGGGTAATGAATGATCATTAAGCTTTAAAATGTCATAGAAAAGTGATGTCCGCAGTCTTTTTTTTTCTTGGCAATTTGTTCTAAATTTGATGGTATATTGTAAGTATATTTGGCTATTTGTGAGTCACAGAAATCATGAATTTAACATAATTCATTACTGAGAGAAACAAAACCAATTACTTATAAACACATATTGATCCATCTCGATTCAAATTATTTTCAATGTCAATTATGGTTATTGCCATGATGTATTAAAATGCACAGACAATAAAAAGAACTTACAAATGTAAATTTTATTATAATATACACTACCAGTCAAATGTTTTGAAAATGTTTTTGAAAAGTTTTCTGCTCACCAAACCTGCATTTCTTTTATCTAAAGTACAGCAAAAACTGTAAAATGTAAAAATAGTTTTACCATTTGAAAGAACTGTTTTCTATTCGAATATATTTTAAAATGTAATTTATTCCTGTGATCAAAACAAAATTTTCAGCATCATTACTCCAGTCTTCAGTGTCACATGATCCTTCAGAAATCATTGTGATATGCTGACTTGCTGTTCAAGAAACATTTTATTACAAATATCAATTTTTAAAACAGTTGAGTACATTTTCTTTTTTCAAGATGAACACAAAGGTCCGAAAATCAGCATTTATAATTTTTGGGGAAATAAATTCTAGAAATTAATATTTTTATTTAGCAAGTACGCTTTAAATTGACCAAAAGTGACGATAAAGACATTCATAATGTTACAAAACCTGAAAAAAATTATACTTATCTGTTTTCAACATAACAATAATAATAATAACAAATGTTTTTGAGCAGCAAATAAAAATATTAGAATGATTTCTGAAGGATCTTGTGACTTTGGAATCACAGGAATAAATTATATATTAAATATATTCAAATAGAAAACAGTTACTTTAATTAGTAAAAATATTTCAAAATTGTACTGTTTTTTCTGTAGTTTAGCTTAAATAAATGCAGGCTTGGTGAGCAGAAGAGACATTACATTTTAAAAAAACATTACAAAACTTTTGACTGGTAGTGTACTGTAGATTAAAATCTAAAAGATTGTAGATTTTTGGCCCTTTGTAGTAAATACTTAAATAACTACATACATTTTGCTTTTAATGAAACAAATTACTATACAATTTTTGTCTTTAATCCTTATACTGTAATGAACTGAACAAAAGCAAATTCCTTAACCAAAAATTGTGGGGACCCAGTTACGTGGTGTTTCATAAGTGATTTGTGATCAAAAGAATGGATGTAACTTTAACCAAAATTTCACAATGTATAACATTTTAGTCTAATTAAGCACAGTATAGCTCGCTTTCTTTATTGTGTTTACACACACCCCCAGAGCATTCTTCAAAACATCATCTCAATGCATGCAAACAATCGCACAACTAGGCCTCTATAAAGCACAGCTCATTATTTCAGCTCACCAGAGCCACAAAAACTCATCAGAGGTGTGTAAAATTGCTCATGCATGAAATATATGTGATTTGCATGAGTGATCAGGTGGGTGTAAAGGTGTTTCGTTACGTACGTGTAGTGCTGGGGTTTCTCGGGTTGTGCGTGCAGCACGTTAGCGGGGGACGTCGTGCCACCTGCCGAGGGCGAGGAGCAGGAGGAGGACGATGAAGGTCCCAGGTTGGCCGCGGCACCCGAAGAACCGGGCTGAGATGGTGCTTTCGACATGATTTATCAAATTATGGCCATCAAACTATTTAATATTGGGAGAGCTGCGAAGTCCGCATTCTTTTTCGATGTGCGCATGCGCCAGATCTGGCAAGGAGGAAATTCCGGGCCATTGTGATGACGTCGTAGTAAGGCGCGAATCGGTTCTTTTGAACTATTCGATTCGAACGCTGCTCAGTTCGTGAATGCTTCGGATTTGTTGTGTAAACTGAATCAATTGATTCAGATTCAAAGAATCAAGCTGAAATAATGAATCGTTCACTAAACAGAGCTTGCTACGACATAGGAGAGTGAAGTTAGACAGAATGAACAGAGGTAAATCCAAGTTAAGAGTGAAACGTGCTTCAAATTCAAAGTCGCATCAAACCGCCAGCTCTCCGTGGCTTATTTCTTCTTCATAAATGTAAAGTTTTGATTGTATGTCCAATTTTAGTATTTTTTTTTAAATTAATCTAAAATGCTCATTACTTGATAAAAAAGCTAAAACATCTGTAATGATGAAAAACGAAATATTTCGATGTAAGGGTTACCTAAGGCCTTTTTTTTTTATCATTTATTTATGTATTTATTATTTTGGCCTAATTATTTGCATCAACCCAAGGCACATTTAGTTCTTTTAAACAATATCTCTGTTATATGTATCCCCTGTGAGTGTTGTTTTAAATGAAAAATAAAATATAAAAATTCAAAGGCACAGATAAGGGTCTCCAAACGTGACAGTGATTTCTTAATAATAAAAACTGCATCACAGTTACAGGAGAAGTCCACTTCCAGAACAACAATTTACAAATAATGTACTCACCCCCTTGTCATCCAAGACGTTCATGTCTTTGTTTTTTCAGTCGTAAAGAAATTATGTTTTTTGAGAAAAACATTTCAGGATTTTATTTCTTCATATAATGGACTGATATGGTGCCCCAAGTTTAAACTTCCGAAATGTAGTTTGAATGCGGCTTCAAACGATCCCAAATGCGGTTGTAAATGAACCCAGCCGAGAAAGAAGGGTCTTATCTAGCGAAACCATCGGTTATTTTCATAAAAAATAATACAATTTATATACTTATATACTGCTTTTTAATCTCAAACGCTGGTGTTGTGTTCTAGCTCAAGACAGTTAGGGTATGTTGAAAAACTCCGACCGTATTTTCTCCCTCAGCTTCAAAATCGTCCTATATCGCTGTTTTACCTTTTTTGTTAAGGGTGTTTGATCTTTTTTTAATGTTCACTTTGTAAAGACTGGGTCGGTTCTTCTGCAGCGATGTAGGATGATTTTGAAATGATTTTTGAAGTTGAGGGAGAAAATACGGTCAGAGTTTTTCGACATACCCTAACTGTCTTGAACCAGAATACACAGAGCTCAGGGAGAGAAAGGCAAGACGAGCGTTTAAGATTAAAAAGTATTTAAATTGTATTTTTAAAATGAAAATAACCGATAACCGATAGATAAGACCCTTCTTCCTCGGCTGCATTTTTACAACCGCATTTGGGATTGTTTGAAGCCACATTTAAACTACATTTTGGAAGTTCAAACTCAGGGCACCATATCAGTCCATTATATGAAGAAAAATCCTGAAATGTTTTCCTCAAAAAACATAATTTCTTCACGACTGAAGAAAGGAAGACATGAACATCTTCGATGACAAGGGGGTCAGTACATTATCTGTAAATTGTTGTTCTGGAAGTGGACTTCTCCTTTAAGGATGTGTGTCCCTGCCCTGCTTTTTATTTTTACACGTGATGGAAGTAAGAACATCTGTCCTTTTGTACATTTGAGTTTGCTGCTCAATTACATGCATTTATATTTACATAGAGTATTTGATTACATACTTAAATAGTGGAGAATGGTAAATATATCTTATTTATTCTATTAACCTTATGTTTTTTTTTTTAATATAGTTTAAATGCAAAAATACATAAATCAAAATCACAAAATTTTTGGACTTCATTTTGTTTGTTTCAAAGTGTTTTGTATTTATGTATTGTGTGAAAAAAAATCTTGTAATAAAAAGAGACTCAGTGTTTCATGTATTTCTATCAAAACAACATTGCACAAATACAGCATATTACAATAAGGTTTTATCTATCATATACAGTATACTATATAAACTGTATTGTTAGAATTTATTGAAATATATAACAATGCATTATATATATTGTGTTTAAAAACACATGATGCACACTTCAGAAGATGTCCAAATCACTCTGAATTTTCATACAAACCATTCCGTATGTTTGAACCCAGCGGCTGTGGGGTTAAAAAAACAGTACAAAAGATATTAATTACTTCCAAAGTGACTGGCACTTGACATAATCCTTTTATTACATTAATACTGTGAATTAAGGCAGCTTCACACTCACCTACACGGTTCACAATCTCTTCACACTCACTGCTTGTGGCAGCCTGCAGGACCACACAACAGAAGCCTGACGCTTTGCCTGCTTGCGGTGTATCTCTGAAACCAATTTCATGGTTAGTACTGAAAACACAAAGCCTGGAAGGAAATGTCTCTGATAAGCAAATGGAATCCAGATAAACCAATCTCATAACCCGCCTGGCATTTATTCAAACTCCATATCAAATGAGTTTTTAGAAAGAGTTTCATATCTGAGAGAAACACTGGAAAAACATTTGAAGAAAGAAAGCTTAGTACAAAACAGCATGCCATGCATCTGTCTCATTTTGATGATTAGAACAGACATCTGTTCTCAAAAACACTTACAGTACACAAAAAGCAAAAATGGTTAAATCAGGTTGACTTCCAAATCTCCCAACACATGATATCTCAGGGAAGTGATGTTGAAACAGCTCCTGATCAAAAGAGAAAGTCTGTCTTAAAATTACTCACCTTTGAGCTAAATTATTTATAATTAGCATTGAATAACACAAACCTGCTTATTGGACTTGTCTATGCAAGTAAGGTGAGTTTCCTTAACATCCAGCAGTACTTCCTATATGACAAAATTAGAAAGCATGCATCAAATATTACATAGGTCTTGAAATAAGCTTACATATATCTCTCTACATAAAACTCACTTGCTCAATTGTAGATATACCTTTCTTGCCTGTCTGCTCTCCAGAACCACAGGAATGGCATGCTGCAGGACTTCTTTACCCCCATACTGAAACAAAAATAGCATTCATATTTAATTATCACACAGTTTAGGATCACACATTGAGTCAAAAATACACATGCATGGATTAAAGTGCAGCAAGAGCACTATAAAGAGAGATGTTTACACAACTACTGTACCATTCCTATGTTTGCTTTTCCTAAGAGGTGCACAGCGTACAGGATCCTGTTAATGAAACACGATCAAACAGTTACAGGCCGAGGTTGCTTATGGCATTTAAGTCTAATACAATTGCAAACATACATGAAATCTTTATTGAGAGCACCTGCCATCTTTCACACACTGCGTCTGCCCTCTCTTCTGACCCGCGGTTTTGTCTTGCTGAGAGGGTGGTTTTGGCCCGAACTGAAGTGAGGGCTTTTCCTGTTTGAGCTGCCGTAAGTGTTTGATCAGTGGCAGATAGATAGACCCATCTTCTCCTCTCCAGCGTATCAAGTGAATGGAAAGGGGCTGACTCTTCAGCTTAGACAGAACCACACCTGCCTTTGGAGGGGAAAAGTGTGTGGCCTGTTAGTCAGCTCTATAGCTTCTTTGTTGCTGTTTTTTTTCACGTTTTATCTTCACAGATGCATGGAAAACAGATTTGGTTTGTTTTCATTTCATGCCAATTTTAATAACACAATATACAACTTACATTTTGCTCTGTTCGTCACATAAGTTACTGCATGTCTTCAGAAAACTTGGAATATAGTGCACAAAAAGTATGACTAATTTTAATGCTACTTTAACAATGCTATTGTCAGGAGCTGTTTAGTTTATATAATCATGTACTTTGATAATTATGATGACTGTGGAAAATGGCAGCTCAGATTGTACCTAACATCCTTTTTTGTCTCCCAGACGACAGAAAACAATACGTGGTTGGAACAACATAAGGGTGAGTAAATGATGACTATTCCTAACTATTCCTGACAGGAGCTGTATCATGTGATGAATGAGTCTTAAAATAAGCAAACACAACGGGAACACAGAAGCTTATCATGATCATATAATCAATTCAGGCAAAGCAGATAACAGAGTACACAAATATGCCTGCAGAAGTAATGTAAGATTCATTTATGATGGTATGTTAGGTAACGCAGGACACATTTTATAAGTAAGTTTGTTACTTCTGACCTGCCCATTGCTAGCATTCCTCAGTGATATCCCATTGATTTCATCAATGATGTCACCAGGCTCGGCAAACATATCCACCTGAGCTTGACTACCCTGAAGCAGGTCTAGTACAAACACGCGTCCATCTAAGTACCTTTGAAAAGAAAGATTATTAAAATAAGGGATATAAATAGAAATACAGATTAGGAATATTTGAGAAACACAATCTTGCAGTGTAGAGTTAAGCATGAATTTTTAACACAGAGAGCAAAAAGGTGATCAGAATGTAATAATTTTGTAAAAAAAAAAAAAAAAAGGGGCCAGAATTACAAGAACAAATGCAGCATTCAGAATTGAAAAGACATGGCAACATGCTAACCTGAGCACCATCCCCAGCTCCCGACAGGGAACAGCTTCATAGATTTGACACACCTAAAACACAAGCAAGATTTGCGACATGCAATTCAGCATGACATCTTCATGCACATACAGGTAAATCAAGTACATCAGAGCATTAGGATCATACCGGAAGAAGCCAGCTTTCATCCAGGAAGCTGCAGTTCTGAGATTAAAGACATAAACAAAATGTTTTTCGAGTAAGAAATGAGGAGAACTTAATGAAATGAAGCATATAGCAAATGCAGAGGATAAGTCGTTCATACTGTACCTCAATACTTATTTTAAAGTTCATTTCTGACAACACCATAGACAGCGAAAGAAACGGTTCTGTTTGGAGACAGTTGAGACATAATTAGCAATTACAGCACAAAAATCAGTATATAACTATGGAAGCCTGTTTTCACCAACCAAAAAAATGTAACTGCGACTTTTTATCTCACAACTCTGACTTTTTTCTCGCAACTGCGATTTTACATCTCACAATTCTGACCTTTTTTACTCTGAACTTTTTTAGATATAAACTCGTAATACTGGGAAATTAAGTAAG
The DNA here is from genome assembly GCA_019740295.1 of Labeo calbasu. NCBI lineage: Eukaryota > Metazoa > Chordata > Actinopteri > Cypriniformes > Cyprinidae > Labeo > Labeo calbasu. The sequence goes on along the minus strand of JAHKKF010510884.1, from coordinate 35,180 downwards.
AATTACGAAATATAAACTTGCAATTCTGAGAAATAAAGTCAAAATTGCAAGATAAAATTTCACAATTCATACTTTTTTTCTCGCAAATGCAAGTTTGTTTATAATAACACAATTCTGAGAAATAAAGTCAAACCTGCGAAATATAAATTTGCAATTCCGAGAAATAAAGTTGCAATTCTAAGAAATAAAGTCAAAATTGCGAGATAAAAACTTAGACTTTTCTCCTCGCAAATGCGAGTCTGTTTATAAACTCGCAATTCTGAGAAATGAAGTCAGAACTGCAAAATATAAACTCACAATTCTGAAAAATAAAGTCAGAATTGTGAGATATAAACTCACAATTGCAAGTTATAAAGTCCAATTTAGAGGGGAAAAAACGACCCATATGATAAAAAACAAACAACAAAATTACTCAAATTAAAATGAAAACCTAAAATATAAAAAATAAAAAATAATAAAAAATAATAAAAACAATAATAGTATCTCAGTGACTCTAAAATAGCAAACAAACTTTTCCTTCTAACTAACACTTTAGGTTTGTAAATAAATGCTTACGTTGACAGCTTATGCTTGTTGCACAAAACTAATTTGAAGCATTACATCATTGTATGCATTTAGGTCAAAAAGGTTATAAAATCATGAGAAACATAAACTGTTAAGTGCATCCAATTCAGACTTTTTTCTCACAATTCTTGCTTTTTTTTCTCAGAATTGTGAGACAAACTCGCAATTGTAAGTTATGAAGTCCGATTTAGAGAGGAAAAAGACTTATACATTTTCAATTGCGAGTTTATATCTCACAATTCTGACTTAATAACTCACAATACTGAAATAAAGTCACAATTGTGAGATATAAACTCAATTCTGAGATAAAAACAGAATTGTGAGTTTATATCTCGCAATTCTGACTTAATAAGTTGCAATTACCTTTTTTATTTTTTATTCAGTGGCAGAAACGGGATTCCATATATAACTGTTAAGTATCTCGGCCAAGCAAAAAACTCACCAACAAACTCCTCATTTCTCAGAATGGCAACATTAGGGCAATACCACTGTGGAGAAAAGAAATAATGCTGATTGTCTGTAAAAACAATTTTTAATCATCACTTGTGAGTGTCCACTAACCTCAATTACTCTGTTTGTGTGCAGCAGGTGTTTTACTACATTTCCCAGGGTTCTCCTCATCAGCATTAGCCTTATGAAGAAGCGTCCTCGGCCTTGAGAGGTAATGAGTTTGCTGCAGGCTGTTGTCTGCTGCACGGCCAAAGAAACTGAACTCAACCTTCAAGAGCAGACAGAACATTGTGATCAGACAGACCACATTTTCACAATTTCCATAAAGTCCAAAAGCATGAAATTGAAAAGGCATTTGCCATTTTTATCATTTTAATATATACATTTTTATTGCAATTATCAGCATAACAATTTGTGAATGACAAAAACATTCCTTTTCATTCTTTGTAATATTTTGTAATATTTTAACTTACTTAAGACTAGATTTTAACCTTACAGTGTGTCATGCTAAAAATGAGAAGCAAATAAGTGACAAACGACAAACCTGCCACATGTGTCGTGCTGTAGAAGCTGTTCAAAACAATGCCAGTAATCTCTATGTGCCAAACTGAGAACAGGCTCTAAAAACAATAATAATATGCCACATTATTAATATATATACAAATATAGTGTAATTTGCATACACTTTAATTTGCTTGTATGTTTTTTCCTGTCAGTCAAAAGTTTGGACACCCACTTATCTTTTATTATCATATTTTCCTCATTTGAATAATATATATTTATATAATAATTATTTTTACACCTTATTTTATTTCCATTTTCATTTAGTTTAACTTAATGTACTAAAATAACTAAAAATATAAAATAAATAAATAAATAAATAATAAAAAACTAATTTAAAGCATTAAATCATTGTTTGCATTTAGGTCAAAAAGGTTATAAAATCTTGCGAAACATAAACTATGTTAAGTGCGTCGAAACATCTATTGTATATTGTCAACACAGACATCCTTATCTGTAAACTGCAATAAAAGTCATCCTGTAATGTGTATGGATTTTCCCACAGTGTGTGCCAGCTCTTGACGGCTCTTATTTGAGTGTTTGTACTGTGTTTGCTGACAGGTGATGATGTGCAGGTGTACAAGAGAGTGTATGTTGGTGTGTGAAGCTCACGCTGTAGTCCCTTTCGCAGTATAAGTTCCAGGAGCTCACAGCAGGATGCCAGGTGTGGGTTGGAGTCAGTCACAGTGCCATCCAATTTCAAATTCAGAATGCACACTAAGAATAAACAGGGAGGATGATGGTTAATGGTTAGTTTCTGTTTTTAATCACAAGATATAATGTAATGTAGGTGGAATTGACCTTGCTTCATTACCCCAGACCAAAACAGTACACACTGGCATACTTGGTTGCCCTGGAGCTCACCACAGCTGTGTGTGTTTACCCCAGGAATACAGCGGGCCGTTCCTTCTGAGCTGCTTTTGAATAGTTGGTACATGTGCACATGTATCAGACAGATGTATCTTGCTGTAGCATCATGTCTCACTTGTTTCTCAGCATCTTACACCATGAGCGTCACATTTATATAAATGCGTAGTCACATTAGCAAAATTTCAAAGGCAAAAAAGGTCAATTGTCAACTGTATAGTAATGCATGGACAACCGCTCACAGAGAAATCACTTTCAAACCGAGAAGATTTCTACTGGTTAATGCACAAATTTTCAACTTTCCCTGTTGAATAAAACAGTGTGTGCTGGTTAGGTAAGTAATAAGCTGGTTTGAGCTGGCAAACACAGGCCATAGTCAGGTTAGTCGCCATATTGAATTCATGAGGGATAGCTGTGGGTTTGTTGTGTTTTTATCTGAGAATTAGAAATAGAGGGTTTTCACAAAACATTATCAATCGGCCATATTGCCAGCACTGAACGTAAACAATGCCACTGAACGAAACTCGCAAATTTAGCTGATTATTTCTGGTGAAAAAAAATATTTCTGCGGGCAAAATATCTGGAGTACTATGAGACTGACAAAAGTTATAACAAATCAAAGAGAAGAGTGCAAAAAACAGCCTTGACGAACAAAGGGTGTTTGTGGTTGGCCAAAATGAACCAGGATTTCCAGGAAAATAATCTTGACAACATTTGTGTTTGTTCTATTAATTTCAGGTCGGGTAGGTGAAGTATTAGGCTAATATCTTTATTAATACTGCTCGTACGTATCTTTACTACTTATTAACTTTGGTTTGTCAAAATATTGCGCCAATTTCTGCTGACTAAGTCCTTCTCTATATGATTTAGCAGCTTCCACACGTTATTTTCAAGGTTGAGGCAGCATAAATTAGCAGAACAACGTATTCAGTAGTACGTTAACCATGCAATCCATGCTGTTGTTTACATCCCAGTATCTCCAATTTGACCCGCACATCCGGGTAACTGACCAAATCGTGTTAATCATTCATTCATTTTTTTTTTCTTTTTAATAGAACTATTGTATTATAGCGATTAGAGCGACAATACTACTGAAATTTTAAACGACTGTGGCCTCGTGCTGATATAGCCTACTGTTTAAAATCCTCACTTATTAACATAGGAAAAGTATGAATGCTCAACAAACAAGAATGTTTTTTATTATTATTAAATAAAATGTTAGTTTAGCATGTAAGGTTCACGGTGTTTACAAACAAATGCTGAAACTATAGCAAATATCTCTACTACATAGAGCAGCAACTACCAGCGTTTCCAGTCAGTTCTTTCCATATTACTAATTCAAAACGGCTTCTCTGAGTGCGCAAAACAAGTATGCTAGCTATCTGTCTCCTGACAGGCACTGCTAACCGAGCAGCAAGCAGAAGCTGTCTCAGACTTGACAGCCTGTCATCTTCAGCTGCGTGACCAGAACAACAACTGAACAGTAAAACACCACATCGAGGATCAGGTACAACCCCTATGTGTAGGATAATATATAGGATATGAAACGTACCTTTAAGTGTTTCGATAAGCGGGTCTTTTGCAGGCATTATTGTCAACGCGCATATTCCGCGACATCCATCCAGTTACACTGAAAACAAATGCTAATAACCTGTCATGAGTGGTTTGTTTTCTCAAGGTTGGTTCATGAGTGAAATGACACCTGTCATAAATGTGCATTAGACAGTCTCTACCGCCCCTTTATGAACCCATATGATATGATGGTGATGAAGATGATGGTGGCGCCCTCTTTATTAATTCAATAAATCAACTCGACAAATACTGTACAGTCGCTCCCAGAAGGCTCCGAAACATTATTAAAACTGTGAAGAACTAGTTTTGAATGGTTTTACCACAAACAAAAATATACAAATAAAGAAATAACAAAAGTATAGCGTATTGCAGTATATTATATACAAATAAAGCATGTTTTTCATGTTTTTTTTTTTTACTAATAATATCCACTAGAGTAGGCTATATATATTAATTTTTGCATGAACATTCTTCCATCACATATCAGGAAGTATTGTGTTTGGAAATTTTACATTTTAGAATTAAATAAAATGCCAAGCTCCACTGTTCACATTATTTTCTTGTTTGGAAGTGATGCACAATTCTGTTCACAAATAATATTTACTATTATTTATGTGTGCCTGAGGGAAACCGACCATTTAACACAGTGGCATTATATATATAATGGTCAGTTTTCCTCAGATGTTGAAGGAGACAACAGAGCTGAGAATCACTGATGTTGAAGTGTTCTGATTGTTACGAGCTTTCAATTAAATGGTGTCGTCATTGTGCATCAGTGTATGTATAGACACAGCACACCTATAGAAGACTGCATTTATTATTGGGGAATTAAAATTCATAAGCCCAGAGTAGCCACTGGTTGTGATAAGTGCTTTTTGAATTACCATTTCAATTGAGAATTACCATTTACTCAATAAGTTTAAAGCTTAAGTCTAGTTACCTTGGTGATAATTTTATGTTGCTGGTGCAGAATAATCACACAGCATGTGGCAGCACATGCACTAATTGTATTTTAAATATTCAGATTTTGTCAATCTGTGAATCTGAGAGAAAGGAACATTTCACTTAAAAATGAAAATTTGCTAAAAATGTGCTCACCCTCCAGGCCATCCAAGATGTAGATTAGTTTCAAAACTTCATCAAAACAGATTTGGAAAAATGTACCATTACATTACCTGCTCACCAATGGATGCTCGGCAGTGAATGGGTGCCATCAGAATGAGAGTCCAAACAGCTGATAAAAACATTGCAATAATCCATAAGCAATCCACATGACTCCAGCTCCATCAATAAATATCTTGTAAAGTGAAAAGCTGCTTGTTTGTAAGAAACAAATCCATCAAGGCGTTTTCATAGTCCATAATCAAGTCCATAATCCATAATAACGCTTTCTCTAGTGAAGAAGTCCATCCCCTGTTGTCCTCTCAAATCAAAATCCTCTGACCTAATTGTTTAGAAATGTCAGATATATTTGGTTTGAATAGTTTTAACATGTAAACGGTGCTTCATCTGTGCAAATTTCTCTCCCGATTCAGAAGACTTTTTCACTGGAGAAAGCAATATTATGGATATAAAAGACTCTTATTTTAGCTGAATGCAACTATTTGAAATAGATTTGCTTTTACAAACATGCAGCTTTTCACTTCACTAGACGTTAATTGATGGACTGGAGCAAGGTTGGAAATGAACGAGGGCTTGTGGCAAAAATGCCACCAAAATGAACAGAAATGCACCATAAATTCAAGACAAAGGGGCAAAAAATGACCCTGCATAATTAAACAATATATTATGGCTGTCGCAAGTAAAATGAATGAAAGTGTCCATTTCCGGAATTACATTTAGAATCGCTCACACTACATCAGATTGCTTTCACGCGCTGTTTTGTGCAGCGTTGAACCTCATAACCAATCAAACGCGTTTGTGTTGAATTTAGCAATGCATTGGCCAATCAGAGGCGTTTAGATTAGTCAGTGCTGAAAACGCGCCAATCAGAGGCGCTTAGATTAGTCAAATGCCAGAGCTGTTGATGAGCGCGCACGCTTACGAATTCCCTCATCATGAACAACACAGATACGACGTAAATAAAAGATTAATTTCGTAGTTTCAGTGATTATAACATAACATAACTTGTGATAGACTTGGGTAATGTCATGGTCTGACATGTTTTTCTGTGAAGCCAGAATGTGACGTGCCCAGAATGAAACGAAAACGTTTTATATTGTTTTCTATATCAATATTAATGTCCACAATATAAAGAGCAATAATATACAATAATGATTTTTGTCATAATAACACTCTATTGTTATTGACAACAATTTAAAATATTGATTAAATTAATTGGGTAAATTTAAGTATTTGACATTAAATACAACATAGTATGGTTTTGATGATTTGAAAGATGATTATAAAATTGCCCTCACAAATGTAAAAAAAATATTGCCCCTTAATGGAAAAGTTTGTTTCTGACCCTGGGCTGGAGTCTTTTCAGCAGTTTTTCATTTTTGGGTGAACTATTCTTGTAATTTCTGTTCGAATCACTGAACCTTTGCCAAGCTGAACAATTCTAAAAATCCATGTTCTTTCTTTTTCCTCTTTTAATTTAGCACAAAAACTCACACTGACAATTCCTTTAGTGCGATGTCGGGCCTTTGCTTAACAGCAGTTAAAATGTACTTTTCTTGTTGTTGAGAAAGTCTTAGATCCTAATTGGATGTACTTCACTTGAGGCACAGGTCTGCTGGGAGGAAACATCTCTGCTCAATTCTCAGAGCATGCTTTAACTTACAGGTTCTTCCATTAGAACTGATTGGAAACATGAGGTAAAGGACGGCCTCTACCTGTTACGTCCCAGTGTGATGTCTGAAATGATGGAGCTTATGAAGGATGCAGCAGGATCTAGACTTCAGCCGGGAAAACTGCATGCTGCTTAGGTAAGTGCTGATTTTTTTGCATTTTCAGCCATTGGTAACACTGTAATGGAGCATATGTCAAGCAGTTCTGGCTATATTAAAGGGAGAGGTTTCATATTTACAGAGTTAGAGGTTTAGAACCAACCTGGGATATAGATCAATAAAGCACTGGAATAACAAGCTTTCAGGTACAATGCGCAGGCTATCAGTGTGAACGCTGTTTACTTTCACAATGTTCTATTACAAGCCAAAGCTGACAAGATCCAGCTAGACAAAATCAACAGCTTTCATTAAGCTGGATCTTTTCTTTCCCCTTTCCCCCCTAGAGAGACAATGAGACGCAAGAGGCAGTTGGAAAAATTACACGATCACCTCATCTGTACACACTGAGGCGTGAGGTGGGCAGATGTGACATCGTTACGGAGAAACAACCAGTACCTTGCCTTATCAACATCAGTAAGTCATCTCATGCCCCTGAGAGGCAAGACAGAAGTAGCTTAATTGGTGAACTTTGACTTGACTGTAACACAAGGCTATCACATTGCATTTGCAGCAGAGAGCCATTAAAAATGTGAGGGGGTTGGTAGTCTGAACATCAGACACAAGAACAGACTAGAAAAGGCCAATTCACTGCCAGAATGTACCACTGTGCTGGTAACTAGACAAGAGATTAAACTTGAATTGAATAAATATTTCAAATGCAGGTTTTGTTTATACATTATACATTATATTCTGTTTACCATTGCCAAATTTACATAAATATATTTACACTGCAGTTACAACTTTATATTTTAATAGGGGATGAGGTGAGTCAGAGCCATCTTAAAAGGATAGTTTATTCAAAAATGAAAAATACCCCATGATTTACTCATCTTCAAGCCAGCCTAGGTGCATATGACTTCTTCCTTTAGACAAATACAATCGGAGTTATGTTAAAAAACATCCTGGCTCTTTTAAGTTTTATAATGGCAGTGAATGGGTGTTGAGATTTTGAAGTCCAATAAAGTGCATCCATCCATCATAAAAAGTGCTCCACATGGCTGCAGGGGGTAAATAAAGGCCTTCTAAAATTAATCGATGTGTTTGTAAAAGAAAAATATCCATATTTAAAACTTTAGGAATTGTAATCTCTAGTTTCCGCTAAGTGTTGGATGCACGTACATTAGACAGTCGCGTTCCAGCGGATGTGCGAAAGTGCAGTGAAAAGAGCAAAACAAAACACTGGTCACGAATTAGAAGTACAAAATGAGTTTTGTAAAGAAAAATGTTGGAGGATTTTGATAAAAAGCCAAGAGGAGACTGGTTTTCCTTTGCTGTAAACAAAACTTGGTTCTCCTGAGATTAGCATATTTTTACTGGAGTTTACGCTATGCCTACGTCATCTGTCATCTGCTGGAACGCCACTCTCGTGACTGTGCGTACGACAGTTAGCGAAAGCTAAAGATTACGGCGTATAAAATGGATATTTTTCTTAAGCAAACGCATCGATTCGCTTTAGGAGGCCTTTATTAACCCGCCAGAGCCTTGTAGAGTACTTTTAAAGATGGATGGATGCACTTTATTGGACTTCAAAATCTCAACACCCATTCACTGCCATTATAAAGCTTGAAGGAGCCAGGACATTTTTTAATATAACTCAGATTTTATTCATTTGAAATAAGAAAGTCATATGCACCTATGATGGCTTGAGGGTAAGTAAATCATGGGGTCTGGCTTTTATGCAACTGTAATTTTATGTCCAGTGATGCATTGTTGTTGTTTATGATTTAACTTTTAATTGAAATTGCTTAAATAAAGTACAAATATAGTTTATAATATAATTTAGTATTTACATAATACCAAAATAAGAATGTATTCAATTATGATTTATTGTTGAAACTAGCATGCAAAAATGTGTTATCTAAAAAATGTTTTATGACGATATATTATACAGACATCCAATACATTTTCCTCTTGTATAAGTTCATCTTATCCCACATCACAGCTCAGTTAAGCAAGAATACACTGTAAAAAAAATCTGTAAAATTTATGGTAAAAAAATGGCAGCTGTGCAAATTAGGTCTTAGGGCTCTGGCAAACAGAAAGACTTTTGTCCGTTCCTCACAGCAAGCTACAGATAAATTTTATGGTGTTTTTCTTGTAGCACAGCTATAAAAATCACCATTTACTTTTATTATTTGGCAAAGAGAAGCTCAAGAGTGAGTAAATGATGACAAAAATGTTTATTTTGGATCGGACTAACTCATCTTAAGGGAGAGATTTCTTTCAAGACACATTCTTTTTATTTATTCCTTTTCTGACTGCCTTGATTTTCCATGTCCGTTTTGTGTCAAAAGCTCAGATCAGTGTTTGGCTCCTGATGAAAAGCTGAACTGTTGACCGGCAATAGGACTCATGGGAAGAATAATCATGGAGAGCAGAGGAGAATTATCATCATCATCATCCTCAGTAGAGAGCCAGAATTGCTTTGCCACTCCACAGCTGTCTTCTCTGCATACAACAATCAGTTTGACTGCAGAGTGGCTCTTCAAGAAGAACCGTAAGTATATGGTTCATAGGCACCAAAGTCTCCTGCACAATTACATAGTGCATAAAGAGGCTTTTGACACCCATGAAGGACACTGAAATTAACATTTCTTCTCGTAATATTACTAAAAAACAAACTACTTGCCAGAATGGCAACAGCTGGTGCTTTACAGAGAAGAGGTTCTTATAAACAGATGCCCTTATACTCTTTTTAGCATCATGGGAAGTATAAAATAACCACAGATCTGGTTAAATAGTGATTGTACAATAAATACTTACGTCAGTCGTTAAATGAGGCTGCAACACTGGCCTTTTTCCACTGATGGAGCAAATCAGAGCGCACATATTACCCACAAACTCTCTAAGCAACAGCTGAGCTTAAAGCAGCTACACACGGGAACCAGCCAACTGGCACATTCCCAGTGAAGCCAGATGCAGGGAGAACCAAGATAAGTGGAAGTTCTTGTGCGCATCTGTTTCATAACAGCTTGAGTGATGATTCTATACGTTCCGTTGCTTGGAAATCATCACAAAGACCATCCTGTAATTTTCATTGCGGATTTACTTGTGAACAATTGTTTATTTATTCATTGTGAATTTTTTGTAAGCATTTTTGGCTCAACCTAAGTCAAAATACATTTGGGTTCCACCGCCATTACACTGATAAGAGACATTTAAAGCATTATCTTTAAAATTCATAACATGCTTTACAAATCACACAAACCTATAACACAAAAGAGGTAGTGCTATGTGATATGTGAGGCAAAGTCAACCATTTTTCTGTTTCGTTGTTTAACAGAAGCAAATTTTTAGAAAATTAGCTATATGGGTCAATGATAATTGTTTGTCCTATGTATTAATTTATTTAAAATACATACAAAATGCAGGCGTTCATACAGTTTATGAATATACACTAACATTCAAAGTTTGGGGTCAGTTTTTTTTAAAGAAAGAGAAAGATAGAACGAACATTTTCCACAAAAATGTTAAGCGGTACAATTGTTCATACCAGTTTTTCTCAACTGGTGGGTCACGTAGTGTACAGTCAAAGAAACAACAACAAAAACTAATTCTAAATGTTGTTCTGATGTGAGAATTTTGTTTCGAAAGACGTGCGTGAAAGCTGTTAACTATGGATGCCCATTTCCGCCATTGAATAAAAATGAAAAATGTTAGTGTTACAACTTTTTATCTCACAATTCAGAATTTTTATTTCAGAATTGCATGATATAAACTCATAATTTGAGAAATAAACTCAGAATTGCGAGATATAAACTCAATCGAAATATAAACTCGTAATTTGTTATGTTTTTCTTAGAATTGTGAGTTTATATTTCACAATTTTGAGTTTTTTCTCACAATTGTGAGTTTGTATCTCGCAATTCTGACTTTATTTCTCACAAGTGAGTTTTTATCATGCAGTTCTGAAAAATGAAGTTACAGTTCTGACTTTATTTTTCAGAATTGCAAGTTTATTTTTTATATATAAATTAGAGCGTTTATGAGATATAAACTCAATCGAGATATACTCACAATTGTGACTTTTTCTCAGAATTGTGACTTTTATCTCGCAATTCTGAGTTTATATCATGCAATTCTGAGAAATAAAGTCAAAATTCTGAGAAATAGTCTCAACTGAGATATAAACTCAACTGAAATATAAACTTTTTAAAAAGTTTATATCTTGCAATTGTGAATTTGTTCTCACACAATTCTGTGTGTATCACACAATTTTGAGAAAAAAGTCAGAATTGTGAGACTTTTTTAAATTTTTATTCAGCGGCAGAAATGAGCTTCGGGAGTATTTTGAAGCAAATATATGCCTTTTTGGTTTTTATGTTGTTGTTTTTTTTTTCAAAAACATGAAAAAAAAACATCTTACTGACCTTAAATTTTTAGTGTAATCACAAATTAAGAGCATGTTTTTAATTTATGCATTAAAATTATTTTTAATATTTTGGATATCAAAATATTCTCAAGAACAAAAAGATTGAAAAGAAAATCTTAGTCTTTTATTCTGGATATACAGGAATATTTAATATTAAAATATTTGATGTACCAACAAAACCACATGACGCAGCTGACATATATTTAAAAAAAACTTGCAAAAAAAATACACAAACAAACAAGAAAACCAGTTTTACGAAACAAAACATGTGCTTTAAAGATTTTTGTATACCTGTAGGCAATAGGCCTAAAGGAGCCGAGAACATAAATTCTAAAAGTATCAGACATGATCAAATTGTTATAAATCTTCACTGTGTGAACGTTTGAACCAAACAACTTGCTGCCGGCACTGTCCTCTGATAATTCAATCTGTTCGTACCTCCGGAAAACCCTATCATGATTCACAGTCAGAAAACACATAACCACCACTGCACAGTGACGAAAGCTGCCAACACTGACAAAACACAGATGCGGGAGATTTTCATTTTAAACATCAGTCACTGTCCTCACCAAGAACACAAAAGCACTGCTTCCTCTCTACCTGACAATCTGCACCTATATGATAACTTTTGTTATGTAATCACAGCTCAAATGCTGTTAAAAGCCACTGGAACAGAAGAGTTTTATACTTTGGTGAGCACTGATTTGACAGTGGGTGAGAGTGTAAGTGGATTATGTCACATTAAATGTCATGAAGGCACTCGTCATCATCTTCTTGCTACTTTTGCTCCAGAGGCGACCCCGGTTTGACCCGTCGCTATGATTTGATCCTTCGCAGGAAGCGGCTTCCATCAGGCTCACCGTCTGCGCCGGTTGCACAGTGTGGATCCGGTTTACGACCCGATTACGAAACGCGCAGCCGAACACTTTCTTGAAGCCCTTTCGAAAGTGTTTAGACACCAGGGCGTAGACAATGGGGTTCAAGCAGGAGTTGGTGTATGCCACCAAATGAGAGAGAATGCGGAGGACGTAGGTTGTGTGGTTGAGTGGGAAGTGGCCGAACCACATGCATAAGATGACTAGGTGATGTGGCAGCCAACATAAACAGAAAAGCGCAGCCACGATGATTATCATCTTGGTCACTTTGCGCTTGGCCTTGCGGGACTCCGACATGTCCTGCATGGGGTCCACAGAAGTCCAGAGGTAGCGGATGGTGCGGGCGTACGTGATGCCGAGAATGAGGACTGGGATCAGGTAGCCGAATATAAAGGTGCAAACGTCCATGGCTCTGCGATGATGGGTGTTCCATGCCGGGATGCAAACGGTGGTCCCGTCTAGATCCATCTGCTGGTAGTAGCTGAGATAAGGGCTGGAGAAGAACAGCGATAGAGCCCAAACAAGGCTGATGGAGGTCAGAGCATTACGAGGAGTTCTGGTCTCTCTCGAGCGGAGGGGATAGCGAATGGCAAGATATCTGTAGGGAAAATGCAAACATTTGAAATTATTAAAGGTGGACTAGATCGGTCAGGCTGGGAGATCAACTTAAGCCAGATATGGCTATGGCCAAACTCGTAAGATCTTCATTCATCTTTGGGGCACAAATTAAGATATTTTTGATGAAATCTGAGACAGCAATGCAACTACCACGTCAGTAGCACCACATGCATGTGTCGTGGTACTCTCGTAAGCATGCATCGAAGAGTGACACTGAAGAGAAGAAATTGTTCAATAAAGTCGTTATTTTTGTTTTCTTTGCGCACAAAAAATATTCTCATAGCTTCATAACATTGCGGTTGAACCGGTTGATTTTAATGATCTCTTACTACCTTTCTGGGCCTTGAACTTGGTAGTTGCGTTGCTGTCTATGCAGGGTCAGAAAGCTTTTCGATTTCCTCAAAAATATCTTAATTTGTGTTCTGAAGATGAACAAAGGTCTTACAGGTTTGGAATGACACGAAGGTGAATAATTAATGACAGAATCTTCATTTTTGAGTAAACTATCCCTTTAATGTGAATTGTTTAAATCAATATTTATCAAGTCTCTCTTTATATGGAGTAAAACAGCAACTGGTTTGGCTAGTTGATATTAGCCCGTGGTTGTAGCCTACTACATTGTTCACCAATGACGTCATTAAAAAAAAGTGTGTTTGTTTATTTGCAAACAATGTTTAAATGGATAATGTTTAATTATATTATATATATATGCCAGGACATTTATTGAGGGCTGTAAAAAACGTCAAATGCACTACATAATTACTAGCTATGGGTTCTGATCTGCGTTGAGAAATAGAATCAGATTCTGAGAAATAAAATCATAATTGCGAGATATAAACTCACAATTGTGACTTTTTCCCAGAATTGTGAGTTTATATCTTGCAATTCTGACTTTATATCACACAACTCTGAGAAAAAACTTAAAATTGCGAGATATAAACTCAGAATTCTGACTTTTTCTCAGAATTGCGAGTTTATATCTCACAATTCTGACTTTATTTCCAGCAATTCTGAGTATAATAACGCAGTTCTGAAAAATAAAGTCATAAAATAAAGACTTGTGAGATATAAACGGGTTTTCCCGCGGAATTGGGCTACTTTAACAGTGTGGCTGCACGTTTGAGCTACCCCAATAACGTGATATTTAGCCCCTGGTATGCAAATTTTTACCAAGGGAACCCCGCCTAAAACGTGTATTTTACCCACTGGAACGCAATTTTTACCAGCGGACACCCCTCGAAACGCGAGTTTTGAGTAGCATTTTTGCGGGGTTTGTTGTGAAAACCTGGCAACCCTGGTTCTGGTACTGTGAGAATTTTGCTGTGACATCATTCCTCTTTCTCAAGTCTGAATTTTATTGCTTACAATTTTTAGCAATTATCAAAAAGTGCATTTTAGCGAAATAATGTCATAATTGCTCCAATTATATTTAATGAAATAATCATTTAATTTTTAAACTGCTAGGGTGAATTCAGGATAGACGAAATGGATAAATGGGACACCTTGCTTTTTGGTATGAGAAAATGTCCCAGTTATTCTGAGATAAATCCGTATTAATCCCTAAAATTCAAAACTAAACAACTGCAGTTGTTCAATACATTTTTTAAATTGGCAAAACAATACCAAAATAAGACAAAGACAAATACTTGAATTACAGACCGCAAACGCAGCAAACAATATAGTAGCAGCTAAAGTTTATTTCTGCACTGCTCTCTGATTGAGTTACTTATTGCTTATCTGATTATTGTGGCTAATAACATCTCAATCAATTATGCGTTTCAACACAACTCACTGAATTGGAAAGAAAAGCGCACAATAGATGATAATTAACACACCTGTCCAGAGACACCGCTGCCAGCGTAAAGATGCTTGCGTACATGGTCAGATAGATGATAAAGTGCACAGCTTTGCACACAAACTGTCCAAATACCCACTCGTCCATAGTGTAGATGGTAGCCTGGAGAGGCACGCAAAAGACGATGAAGCAGAGATCCGCCAGCCCGAGGTTTAGGATGAACAGGTTGGTGCTCTTTGTGTTCATCTGGCCGTTTCGAATGAGGACCGCGAGCACAAGACAGTTCCCCACGGTGCCGACTAAAAAAATCATCGAGAATATGAGAGAAATGATGACCGACTCAACTTTCCAGTTGGAGGAGAAGTGGATCTGCTGAGATGCGTTCATCTTTCTGACCACTGAACCGTCTTAAATGCTTCAACGCTGCAGAGACTCCATATGGAAGAATGAAGAACTTCTACATCGTAATTTTGTTTTTGCGCAAAGTCCTACAAATATACGCAAGCACAACGAGAAAAGAAAAGCATCTTCTGTCTGTGTGGTGATGGTTTTTCACGCAGGTACAGATAGTGGAGGTGTTGAACATCTAATGATCACTCCCATCCCCAGCCTCCTCCCCTTATATTCAACTATTCAATAAAAACTTTTCTTAAAATATAATGCAAAACGTTATATGGCATCTTTAACATTTTTGCTGTTTCATGAATCGTTGTTAACGTTTACTATTAAAGTTTAAATTTAGCCTAAAAACTGCAACAAGCTGTTTAATTGGTTCCATTGTCAAAATGTTTTCCATGAACTGCACTTGAATTTGAACACATCTAATTAGTCTTTAAATTGTGAAAATGAACAACAGATGCTAGATTCAAGGTTTTATCATAGAGAGTTTGGGTGTAAATGTAACAATGGTTATGATGAATATGACTCTGGGCTGATAAATATATGTAAAAAAGATTTACAAAAGATTTTTCAAAGCTGTTTTTGCTGGATTGAGAAATACTCTTTAAGTCTTTCTACCTGAAATGGTATAAAACTGGTATAAAATTCAGTATTATGATTGTTCCAATGTAAACCTGGTCTCTAGTAGCTTTATAATGAGAGTTCACACTCATGACCACTCACAGTCATAATTTATCTACTGTACATTCCAGACCAGATATCATGCTGCTTTACAAATCCTCAATTCATTCCCATCGGTTCTCTCAGGTACCTGCAACACATCACATCACAAGTTCATGTGAACTACAGGATATAGTGATGTTATATGTGTTATGTGTACCAATAACAAGGTTTTACCTTTTGGGGCCAAGCATGTTTTTAGGATGATTGGAATGCTGTTTTGACCTATCAGCATCAAGGAACTAGAACAAGATGTTATAACTGCAAAATAAGGTAAACCAAGCTATATTGTTAATATAATGTGGAACATTTACAACCATTTTAGTCATGACTATATTCATATTTCAACACCCGTTAAGCACTTTACTGCTTAAATACAATGGTTGTTACGTACTAAAAATATTAAGAACATGAAATTTCATTAAAACTAATTTTAGGTAAATTCAGAAGGTACAGCTTTCTTATACAAAATTTATAATGGAAACCTAAGGTAATACAGGGCATAATAGTGTACTTTAGCTGGTAAGTGTTTTGTGTTATAGCTCTTATGTTTTTAGCATAACTGTAATACGGAATGTCTTATATATTCACCTTATTTTTCAACGCGAAAGTAAGGCGTTTTCAGCGAATGTGTGAAACTTCCGGTTTATTATCAGCTGAAGGTAATTACGAGAAGAATAACAAAGTGCAGTAAACGGTAAAACCGTTTGCACTACAAACCAGTGTGTTCATAATTAAGATAATATATTAAAATAAAACGGTAAGAAGCACTAATTTGCGATATGAAGCAGCTGTTTTGGATTTGAATGAGACCGGAAGCCAGATTTACAAACGGCCGCGCCCATTCTTACGGTAAAAAAAAGGAGGATAACAATATAAAGTGACATAGTAATGTAGTATAAAGTGTCAAAGATATGTTGTTTTTGTAATCAGCGATATACTTTAATAATTATAGCCTATAATATTTAGCATTAAACAAAGAAAAAGTCTTAAATATTGCATTCTGTTCTACTTTGTTCTCTGGTTGCCCTCTAGAGGTAAATAAAGGTATTTTTTTCTGACAAGAAAGTTCATTGAGTACAATCCCTGTAAATCAGTGAGTGGATCACGTCAGATATACTGTATGCTTACCTTACATTTTTATACTGAATAAATCGATTGATCTGTGATATCATACCATGACATATAAACAATAATTCTCAGTCATATCCCTCACATCTATATGCTTTACAGGAGCGCAAACCACATTGTCACCAATTAGCCGCAAGACTCAAAGACTCAAAGTCATTGCTGTATCTGACGAAAGCTAAATCGGTCAATTTTTAACTCTGATTGCAACAGACAGAGCTAATATCCTAATATCGCTTACATATGTCATTCATCTCATCCTGAATCCAGATACCTGACCCAGTTCCCTCAGAAGAACCCCATTCAGCCAGTTTGCCCCTGTCTGAACCCCACCATCCTTACAGTGTGAGTCACGTTTTTCCACTGCTACACATACACTCATTACTAAGTTTAACCACTGCTTTTTATACCGTTGGACATAGACTGAGCTTTGCCATTTGTTTCCATCTAGATTTGGTTGCGATATAACAAGAATTTCAATCACTGGTAGCAAACAGAGAGAGGATGAAGCTGATCGGGCGAGGGTTTCTAAAAATTAAAAATGAAAATGACTTTCTCTGCGCCTGATATTGCATTACTGAATCAGGGAAAACACACTGAATCTATATGAACATGAACTTTCATCACAAATCTATATAGTTTTTGACCTTTGATTTGACCTCATGCATCAACATGCACGCATTAGCATGTAAACACATGAGACCACCACCAGAGGGCAGCACTATCACAAAAAATGATAAAACTGTGCCACCGGAGCAACACAAAAATGATGCTTGTGCATTTTTAGGCTTCACAGAACTATCCACCTGTTGTATATCTTACATCAGTTCATAATAAAGTTCCCAAGCATCTAATATTGCTTCAAAACTTAAATATATAAATCGGCACATTTCTTTAGAGTAGCCCATTAGCCAAAACAGAAGAAACATTTACACACAGTTTGGGTTGCCAGCTTTTGAACTGGTATATTTTAGGGTATCAAGGGAAAAAAACATTATTTATTAATATTATTATTAGTTAAAAATGTTACGTGGCAAAAACTCTCAAAGGTTTATTGACACTGACGGCCCATTCTCTCCAGACTCTTGGCTGGTTGGTTACTACTTCTGAAAGAAATGCCTGAAATATCTGCGAGCTGAATGTGGCCTAGGATGCCTCAGTAATGACTTAACCTTCTGTTGGTGGGTCTCTGTCAAAATAATGACTACTGCTTTCGGAGTCAACTAAACAGCACTCCATTCATTCAGAGAAAGAGAAGAAAAACAGAGGAAAAGGAAATTTTTCCCTTCCTTTCCTCTGACCATTTATCACTCTCTCGTACGTTCTTTACGTCACACAGTCTTTTTCTGAATACTCGCTGTCTGTTTTTGGCTAGGGTTTCGTTGTGGTCTCCAAGTCCCAGTGATCCTTGAAGAATTGAGGGTTCTATATTTTCCGTTGGTCATAAATTGGTGCCTGCTTACACAACCGTTACCGCCGCGAGGTTCCTGTATCAGGTGAGCCTGGCCTGAATGACCCCATTCTATGCATTCGCACTAGCGGAAATGACACAATAGGCTGTGAACTTGTTGCTCCGGTGGGCTTTGCTCGTTCAAAGCTGCTGGGTGATATTGGGGTAACAAGAGCTGACAGCCTCATGCCGGCCACACATGGGAATATTTTGGGGCCCAAATGCGTGTCGGCTGGGTGGCTAAGAAAAGAGGCACTATGGGAAGCATAAGCTCTGCACATTTAATTGAAGATATTCATACATAACGTTTTTGGAAAGCATAAATGATTGAATAAGCTAAATGCAGACTTTACAGGAGTTTTCATGCTGATTTGTGGATGCTTTCGTGACAAAATGTTGTCTTGCAGCAACCAAAAAAAACATTCAAAAAGTGCAAGTAATAATTTTTATTTATTTATTTTTTTGGAATGGTACTGATTCTAAAAATCCATACTTTTTTTTTTATCTACACCAGTGCTTGATTGCTTGTTCATGTATTTATATATATATATATATATAATTTTCTTCACACTGCTGAAACAAAAGTGCAAGTATCCTCTTATCTGACATTGATCTAGGTATTTATTTATTTATTTATTTATTTTGGAATACTGATTGCAAAAATCCAATCCCTTTTTTTTATATACGCCAGTACTTGCATGTGTGCTTATTTATTTATTTTATTTTTTAAATATTTTTTTGATAGAATTTCCTTTACACTACTGAAACAAATGCATTTGAAAAGAGCAAATATCCTGTTGTCTGACATTGACCTAGGTAATAATTTATTTATTTTATTTTATTTATTTTATTTTTTGGAATAATACTGATTCTAAAAATCCATATTTTTTAAAAATCTATTTATTTATTTTTACTTTTATTTATTTATTTGTATAGAATTTTATAGAATTTCTTTCACACTACTGAAACAAAAGCATTTAAAAAACACAACGATTTTTATTTATTTATTTATTTATTTATTTTGGAATAATACAGATTCTAGAAACCCATACCTTTTTTAAAATCTTTTTTATTTATTAATTTACTTATTTATTTATAGAATTTCCTTCACACTACTGAAACTTATTTATTTATTTTTGAATATAAATAATATTAAATATAATAATAATAATATATATTGTGTGTGTATATATATATACATATATATATATATATATATACATAATCTATGCCAGTGCTGGCTTGCTTGCTTATTTATTTATTTATTTATTTACTATTTATTTGCAGAATTTCCTTCACGCTACTGAATCTACACTGCCGTAGAATCTACAAGCCTATATAATCTGTCTTTTAAATGAATCATTAAAAGACTCTAAAGTTACAATTTGAATCAGTCTGACAAATCCTTCACTGAATAAAAAAAATAATAAAATGCGTTATAATTGCATAAATTCTCTCTGTGATTATTATTATTGCTCAACTGTGCTGATTATTATCTGTTAAATATCATTAAAGAAGAGAGAGTTCGAAAAACAAATCACACTAAATTAAAATCAGAATTGAAAGCCTGTGGTTGAAAATTACAGTGGAAAATGTATATCGTTCCCAGGCCCATAATCCAAAGCTCTCATTCAGCCACTGAACAAATCAGAGACGCTTTTAAATCGAATGCACAATATTTTATTCTTTCTATGAGCTTGTGCTATTGTTGCATCTTATGAAGTGCAGAACAAGGGCTGCATAATAGTCACTGTCAGACTCTAAGTAATGGTTTGTGTGTGTTAAAGCTGTACACTCTGTACAGGAAGTTTTATTTCATCACTGGCTTTTTCATGGAAGCCAGCCAGAGCCGAAGCGGGACGTACATGTCCATAACTGCAACCCCACAAATCACAGCGACCCCATTTAAGTTGACTCCTGAGAAACAGCCTCAATGGGCAAAGGTAGCAGCCCTTAGTATTAATGTAATTTTTAAGAAAGTTACGCCTGTTTCCTTCTTTCTCAAACCTGGGTTTCATAAGGCTCGAGTTCTCTTCATCCCCTGAAATGCCTCTTTCCATTCGTGATAGACTCACATGTTATGAATAGCGTGCATTTCTAATATGTGTGTGTGTGGATAGCGTCACTGCTTTGGGAAAGGGGCTAGAGGAGTGTTTCATTATAAACCTGTGCCATTAAAAAGCTGCTGGCGAGATCTGGCTTTTGGCTCCTGCTCAAGCTTTCTTCCTTTTATACATATTTAGTGTGTGTTCTTAAGGACCCCTAAGTGAGACCAGTACACGAGCGCTACGACCTGATAAGAAACGAATTTATCAGCTCGCCGCGCTCTCGTTAAGCGTCGTAAATCAGCGCGCGCTGCGAATCGACCTGCCGACGAAGTGCATTTGTAATGGAAAAACGTGTATGAATTATAGCGGCAAGATATCACAAAAAGCATTCAGTTGAGACGCAGATGATCACGGGTCAGAGACTCAGTTTATGCTTTTATTATTTCAATCTGGAGTTCGTCTGAAATGCGCACAAGAGAGGGTGAAGTAAGAGCTAAACTTAGACCACTCAAAGATGTTTGTTGCACTTTTTTTTTCCTTTTTGCTCTCAGTCTGTCTTTTTTCCCCGGGTCTGGTTCGGACAGTTGTCAGAAGTTCAAAGGTCACCGGGGTCAGGTGGCGGTGCGTGCAGGTGCTTCTGGGAGTTCGAGGGAGG
This sequence comes from Labeo calbasu, assembly GCA_019740295.1. Taxonomy (NCBI): domain Eukaryota; kingdom Metazoa; phylum Chordata; class Actinopteri; order Cypriniformes; family Cyprinidae; genus Labeo; species Labeo calbasu. The sequence goes on along the minus strand of JAHKKF010510884.1, from coordinate 14,155 downwards.
AAAGGGGGAGCGTGTGCAGGCAGCAGAGCCACAATCACGCAAGCTGCGTGTGGTTTGGCACTGGCAGCCAAGACCTCTCACTCTGCGCGTCTCAGACTTTCTCCCAGGGCTATCCGATCTTTCCTCCATCCTTCCACTCGCTCCGCCGGCTGCTGCCCGCCCCTGACTTCCAACCACACACAAATGGTTTGAATAAAAGACCGGCATGACTGGGCCATGTCTTCTGAAGAAATCCCAAAGAGTAATAGTTTACTTATCCTAAATACCCCCGATTAGACGAATTGAAACATTGTTGTTATGCGGTGGAAACTCAAGGACCCATTGGCCGAGTCTTTTAACCCAGTTCCGGAAAGGACCCACAGCAGTTTTCTGTCATAGGTGAACCACAGGTTCTGGTGAACCTCAAACAAACGCACAAAACCATTCGAAAAGGAACGGCAGCGTCAACAAAACACCTCAATGAAACTCCAAAACATGGATGGCGAAAAAGACACGAGGTACATAAAACAGATCCGCCCGCAACCGGTCGGCCATGCCTCAGGATCTCGTAATATTTTCCTCCCGTATTTACAGTGCCTTCAGACATATTTTAGCATCTCCAATGTTTTCTCAAAGACACGGAATAACCTCTCGGACTGTCACGAACAGCTTAAGTTCTTGGAGGAGGATTAGATAAACCGGAGATCAGCATTTGTCTCTAATAACAAGGCATTATACCTGTTTGTAAGGAAATGCTAAATGTGTTTTGAGGCATTTTGCCTTTATTTACAGGATGTGTGCAGCAGAGACTGGAAAACAGAGGTGGGATCAGGACCTGACCCAGGTCAGACTTGAACTTGGGTCTCTGAGAGCCAACAGCTCTTCATGTACATGTTCTGAGCCCAATGCAATCACAGACAGTTATCCTTTGTATCTATTTTTATTTCATTTTTTAGATAACTTTAGCGTCTGGATCTAATGAATGGTGCTTTCTGGTTAATGCGTTGGTCTGCTAGTGTCATAAGCAGCTATTAAAAAGACTAAACATATAGACCAATTTGGAGTAGGCGTCACAGTTACGTCACTTGCAGCTGCGTGCACATTGTGACAGAAAAACACTAGGTAAAATCCATGGAATAAGAGAAAAATAGGCTTATTGGAAATACATGCCTTTATCTTTATCTTTTGCCTTCTATCTTAAAACTGAAAAAACGTGCCTACATGTACAAATCACTGCAGTTTCCAGTTGAAATGTGACCCTGGTCCACAAAAGTCATAAGGGTCAATTTTTCAATATTGAGATTTATACATCATCTGAAAGCTGAATAAATAAGCTTTCCATTAATGTATGGTCTGTTACGATAGGACAATATTTGTCCGAGATACAACTATTTGACAATCTGGAATCTGAATTGAGAACTTTAAATTTTAAAGTTGTCCAAATGAATTAGCAATGCATATTACTAATCAAAAATTAAGTTTGGATGTATTTACGGTAGGAAATTTACAAAATATCTTCATGGAACATGATCTTTACTTAATATCCTAACGATTCTTGGCATAAAAGAAAAATTGATAATTTTGACCCATACAGTGTATTGTTGGCTATTGCTACAAATATACCTGTGCTACTTAATGACTGGTTTTGTGGTCCAGGGTCATAAATGAACACTAGAGGCAGTAAATCTCCAACAGCTTTTATTCCTTTTCAGGCAAAGTATGATTTACAGGAACAAGAGTTTTAATTAATAAAATAAATAAATAATTTTCACACAATTACTTTTAAAAACAATTGTAACATACTGCGCAATTTGAAAACTGATATTTTTGAATGTTGTTGTCACATATACAACTTCATATGCATGAGTTTTCTAACTCAGTAGGTTTGCTCAGTAGCTTAATGAAGGTAAAATAGTACGGCTGCATTAACGAATGCGTTTTTATATCACTTTTGCATTTGTTAACACTCGGGTATGTTTAGGTTTGGGTTTGGTGTAGGGGATATTTCCAACACGACAGAGCATTCACCTTTAGCAACACTCCCTGGATATTTGAATTCTGAACAGCCGCAATATGTACCTCAAGCAGCGTAAAATAGACACAGCAATACGTGCCTGTACAAAGTACAAAGTATTGAATGTGTGTTTTAGTGCATTTGGACATTTCACTTTGAAACTGACGCAAAACATGCAGTAAGGTATGTAATTACAGTGCTGCAGAAATATAGGCATAAATTTGATTTAAACAATAGTTCTACTATATAATATTCACATATGCAGTTCATAGGGGACATTTTGTATTAGCCCTACAGTTACAGCATGAAATACTATTTAAACAAAACATTTTAGATAACATTTACATATTTCATCTAACAATTCTGACTTTCTTGCAAATGCAAGTTTAATATCTCCTAGTTTGGACTTTATAACTCGTTTTAAAGCTACAATAGCAAGTTTGTCAATTCTGGGGGAAAAAAGATATAAACTCATCATATTGAGTCATGGAGAAAAGAGAATGACGAGTTGATTTTTCTTATCAGAATTGTAATATAATCTCGGAATTGTGACAATTAAGTCCGAATTTTGAAATATAAACTCAAATGTACCTTTTTTAATTCTTTTATTCTATGGCTTCCATAGACTGCTGCTTGAAAACTGTCATTTTCTTGCCACCAGATAGATTTCTTCAAAAAAACCAAAAAAACAAAACTATGAATTCCGTTTTTTCTGTTTTATTTTTTCTGGATTTCATTGTTGTTGTTTGTTTGTTTTCTTTTTAATTTTAAAGACGTTGTATTAATGGTTAAGTTAAAAAATTTAACCAAAAACAAAATTTTAAGGCCCTATGAATTTTTTTTTTACCAAATTCTGGGCTTTCCATTAATTTTATGGATTTCATTTTAATGGCTTCATTAAATTTTAATAATTTTACATTCTGTTTAAAAAAATAAAAATAAAAATAAATATTTTTTTCTTTTTCCTTCCAGAAATACTGTTATGTATTTACCTTTTTCTCATAAATAAATTCTGGTAAATTGTTCTGGTAAATATTTCTTGAAAAATAATGTTTTAATAATAATTTTAGTAGTAGTACTGTCATTACATTAAGTAATATATTTCTGTCACAGTTTCTTCAAGTTAAACCAACTTTTATTTTGATGGGTTGCTGTGAAGACCTTTAAGTTTTTGTTTGTATATGACATGACGATAGTTTTATGCAAAAGAAATGGTAAAATGCTCATGAAGTGACTCTCAGAGCAGTTCTAGAGATTGTTTATGTGTTCATATACTCATATATTGAGGTGTCAGAGGCTGAAAACACTGTGAGCGTCACGCGTGCTTCAGTGTGTGTAGTAAACGAAACCGCTTGTCTGCGCCATTCATTCACACAGAGATACGCAAAACTTGCAGGATTCATATTTAAAGGGGTCATCGGATGCCCATTTTCCACAATAATTGATGGAAAATCGATGATCGTTGATATGATTCTTTAGGATCTTAATGAAAAGTCTATAATATACTTTGGTTAAAAATTCTCAATGGTAGTGTAAAACAACACCCTTTTTACTCAAAATGAGCTCTGCAAAAATCAACCCATTCTGAGGGATTGTTCCTTTAAATGCAAATGAGCTCTGCTCGCCCCGCCCCCTCTTCTCTCTGTGGAGTGACGAGCCTGTTTACTTTAGCTGCATTTAGCGCATTTAGCTGCAAAACCTGCTAACTAGCTCGTTATTAGGAAAGGTGATTGTAGAGATTCATAAAAAAAAACCTATACTTACTTCTGCTGTAGGTGAAATTGGATCACGAATGATTTGTGTGAACATAGATGCATTTATGTAGATCGGGAGGTGCATTCCCTTCACAAACAAACTTAATCCACTGCATCTTCAGCAGCTCAGATGTCGTAAAAGACGACCACTATGTTCATTATTACATCCAGCAACACAACACCTCAATTGTTGTGTTCTTGTCTAATTTACATCTCTGCTCCAGCATTGAAACAATGGAGGTCGACTGTTACAGCTGTTGTAGGGCGGGTCTGAGGTAAAATGCTCATGTCAATCAACTATTGTGGGAGCGGCCTCTATCGGTGTGACGCCACACCGACAAGCATCTGAGAATGGCTTGATTTGAAAAAGGGGATATTATTTTTACAGATTAATTAAAAACCACTGTATGGATTTTTATCATTATAGGGTAGATGTGTACATACACTGCCAACACACATTAATGTTCAAACAACATGAAAAAGTGAACTTTGCATCCGATGACCCCTTTAAATAGCATAGTGGGCAGCGCGCCGACATACAGCGCCGTTGCGCTCCAGGCGTCCTGTATTCAAATCCCGACTCAAGGACCTTTCCTGATCCCACCCCCCTCTCTCTACCACTTCACCTCCTGTCAATTCTCATCTGTCCTGTTACAGAAAAGCAAAAAAAGAAACTCATTTTGATTTAAGTGTACTGACCTAATTTGGATTTTTTCAAATTGGGTGTTTTACAGTAAATACCATTTTAAAGACTGGATTCCGTGATTCCATCCAAGTTTTTGGTATCGCGCTAAAAAACTTACCTAACCCAAATTTGTAAACAGTAATGTAGGTGCTTTTTCTAATGGGCTACATTTTCATTTAAGAAATTGCAGTTGCCACATACTTAGAAGAAATCCATTAACTTCAAGATTTCCCATGACTTCTCCTTCAAGAAAACATTTGACACTATGTCGTTTGATTTATCTACCGCTATTTGCGTACAACAGTCGTCACATTACCAAGACAGGCCAAGATCCATACCAAATGACCACACTAATACATCCAGTCATTCTGGAATTCACTTTTCAAGAATACCCATCTCCCATCTGCACAGCTGCAGATGCCGCAGACAAGAGGTCATTTTCTCCCCAATCAAGGTGATTGAGGCTCTATTTCCAGACAGCAGTGCTTTGAACTCTGGATGCCATGGCTCGAGGGCACGCTCTGCCGCTGCGCTCAGCCAGCTAGACACTCTCGTTTAGGAGCGTTTGGCTGCCAAGGCTGAAGCTGGAAATAATGCAACAACGCACCTCACGTATTTAAACGGAGAGCGGCTAGAAAGCACACCTGGATACAGCACATGTCGTCAAGACCTGGCAAAGCTCACATGCATATTGGGCCCTTCTGTGCCATTAACCACATTATCCATCTCCAGAGACATGAAGGCATTTGAATTCCTTCTTTGCATGAAGGTCCACAGGCTGTGTAGAGGTCATCATCTGAAAGAATTACATCACCTGGGAAACACTTTAAATACGTTTTTTTCCCCCACATTGTTGTCACAGTGCAGGCCATTACTAGAGAATACAAAGAATGCAGAGTCTCTTATAGTGAAGTATCAAATAAAAGACCATAGAATCAGTGGATATATTCAAATATATATTCGATAAACATTATTTATAATAATATCTGTAATGATATACATAGATAAGAAGCCTGTTTCCAGCTCAGTTGATCAACTAATCATATATGTGATTTTTTTCTGTCTCATAATTGCTATTGTATATATCACAATGGCTATTTTATATCTCATAATTGTGACTTTATACACTTAAAAAATGGTGTCGAAACAATTTTCACTCAGTGATTGATAGTAAATTTTACAGATGTAGATTTTTTTACAACTTTAAAAAATATTTTTTTGCAGTGCATCTCACAAATGCGAATTTATGCATCACTACATAGATAACTTTTAATCTTACAAATGCTTAATAGGTGAATTTTTAGCAATAATTACCAGTCAAAAGGTTTTTAAACATTTTTTTTTAAATGTTTTTTTAAATAATTCTCTTCTGCTCACCAAGCCTGCATTTATTTGATTCAAAATACAGCAAAACCAGTAATACTGTGAAATATTTTTACTAGTTAAAATAAATGCTTTCTATTTGAATATGTTTTCAAATGTAATTTATTCCTGTGATCAAAGCTGAATTTCAGTGTCACATGATCCTTTAGAAATCATTCTAATATGCTCATTTGCTGTTCAAGAAACATTTATTATTATTATTATTATTATTATTAGCAATATTTTGTCACAACCCTCTGGAGTTTTTGGTTGCCTTTTTCCCCTCATGTGCCCATATATGGTTGTTCCTGTTCCTGTCCTTGTTATTGTCATTATTAGTTAATCACCTGCACCTGTTTGTCTATCATTAGCCAACCTTTATAAGTTGTATTCAGTTCGGTGTTTGGTGTCCGGTCTCATTGTTGTGTGTTCCTGCCCTTCCTATGTGGATTTATCTATTGTGGCTTTACCTATTGTGGATTATATTAAAGACTTTTCATTGCATTTCATCTCCGTGTTGTGCCTTTCTTCTCACGTTCTGTGACATGTTTAAAACGGACAATACAACTCGCACTCTTTCAACACTCTCCTCAGTTATACTAAGCAAATCAAAAGAAATCAAATCCCATTAGTTCGTAATAAAAACAAAACTTTCACTGCACAGAATTTCAAGTAATAATACTGACTAATCATCTGTTTTACAAGCACTCTGTCCTTAAATCTGTGTAAACATGCGTGAGATGGACACAACAGCTGTAGCGGCACCTTACTAAAGTTTATCAATGCTTTAGTAAATATTGTAAGTCATACATGATGAAAGTTTCCATCGGGGTGGTTTTTCATTACCGCTATGACAGTGGAAATAAATAGTGATCACACACTATGAAATCCATTTGAGCAGGACGCCTACAGTCAAAATGATTTGAAAACTTGCAACACATTTCATCTTACAGAAGCTAGTGTACAAGCCAAAACCATCTCAAAATCTGTCAGGAGTATCACCTAAGGCTGTCCCAATCGGTTTAACTCTCTGACCCATCAAGACTGTCGCTTCACCTGAGCCAGACTAAAATGATTCTATAAAACACATTCAAAGACCCCTCCAGAGCCTCTAATATAGATTGAGAGAGCCCTTTGCATGCCTTAATTTCCTCGAGGGGAAGCGGGGCTTAAAGTCCCGGCAGACGCAGACTGATTTTCCACTGTTTTAATGAGAATGACAGAGAGAGGGGAGACCACGAAAGGGGTATTTATAGAAACAGCTGGAATGTGAAGGGCTAATTGTGCTTAGTCTATTGCTCCCTGCATAGTCTGTTCACCATTACAGTGTTTTTCAACAGTAAACGCAGAGAGGAGAGATACACCACTGGAAGAAAGGTATCTGAGTTTCCTGACCTATTTTCACCCACACTGGCAGAGAAAAAAAAAACTACATCTGGTCTAGAGGTATATTTCTTGCTTTACATGTGGGTGGTTATGGGTTCAGAACTTACTCAACTGACAAATTTAGGGCCAGGTTAAATATCATCATTCTGATTCATCGTTTCAATATTGACTCCTAAATCCCAACATTGATTGTTTACTTTTGAGCACAGTGCATCCCGCTACTGAATCACCACTGCTGAATCTACAACTCAAGAAAACAAGATATTTTTAGTCCAAACTAAATGAGTTATGCATTGCGAGGCAATATCAAGAAAACATGCATTTGCGTGCTGCACACAACATAAAGCGTGGGCAACGTAGTGCGATTCAAGAAAAAATGACTCTTATAAACCATTTGTTTTTAGTGAATCAAAAACATACAGTGCAACCAGTGTAGTCCAAATCACAAAAAAACAAATCCTTTCAGTCAGTGCTTTTACTGTATTTTTCAAATAGATTCTGAATTAGTCTGAAACTTCATTCTAGTAATTAAATATTTTTATATTACTGGAATATTTATTTTTCTGCATATACATTTATGCATTTGCCAGATGCTTTTATCCAAAGCGAGTTACATTGTATTCAACAGGGCTGGGCAAAAAATATCAATTTCTCGATTTCAAATGATTCTCATTTTTAGGAAGCGATATTGTTTCATAAATTCCAAATATCGATTAGTCTAGCCTGTTTTCAGTTAATGAACGGAACATTGTAGCGCACCTCCCATCCAATGAATCGCAATAAGCTTTGTGCTTTGTTACTTTTGATATGAATGTCTCAGATTTCGAATTCTGTCCATTTTATTACAGTAAAATGACAGATTGCTGTAGCGCCTCAATTCATGAGAAGCGGCAGCACAAAGCGCGCATGAAATCAACGTGTAGCTTACGTACGTGCATCTCAGAGCGGCTTCGTTCACAGTCAATGAACAAAAATACAAAAATAAACAACAAATGTAAACAAAAATAGTTTTTTGTAATTAATTATCCGAATTAATTGCATATTAATCGCATTTACCTGAATAACTACCCACAAAAGATCATTTAAACTCCACCTTTGCATGTTGTTGTGAGTTTGGGTTTATTAGAACGTTCATCTGGGAACGCAACTTGCGCTATTTCATCAGATTTGTAAGCTAAATCATTTATAAACCTACCAAAACACGGGAGAATACATCAGTATATCTTTCTCAATATGCTAACAGTTCATCGTGATTTCAAAATGAAAGTTTAATCCCTCACTTTTTGATGTCCACATATTCAAGAAATTACAGTGGCTGTAGCCTTTCTATCATAAAGAAATGGCCAAATATTAAAGATTAAGTGGACATTTGAATTAAATGTTGTTGGGTCTATATTAAACATGGATTAGATCGTGCAGTAAAGTGTAAAAACAATCATCAGGCCATTGCGGCCTGCAGGCATTTGTTATAATGCGTGATGTACATTAGCCCTATTGTTTATAATGTATTATGTACTTTAACAGTTTTGTTCAATAAAACCATATGATTACTTGCTTTTGATACTTTATTAGAACTAATTATTAGTGCCTCATTCCTATTATATATGTATTTTAAGTCATTTTAAATCCTACTGTTCACTTAGGTCTATTTTTATTGCTACAAAAAAATTATAATTACCAGACTACTCGATTAATCGTCAGAATAATCGACAGACTGCTCGATTACCAAAATACTCATTAGTGACAGCCCTAGAATGAACATCCGAAGGTATGTTAAAAAAAAAGAGTACAAAAAAGAAAGAGTCCGTATCCCGTCTCATGAAATCACTCAATCAGTGTTTAAACTGTGCAAAGACTTCAATATAACAGCTTGTAAACAATATCAGGTAAAGTCACATTTACCTAAAAAAAACATTCAAAGACCAATGAATCGAATCAAATCAGAAATTGAATCGAATCACAAGCATGTCAATCAGAATCTAATTGAATCATGAAATTTGTGTCAAAACCTAGGTCTTGTACTGAAGGTACATTTGACCAGTTCTTGCTTTCCTGATAATCGAACCCATGACCTTGGTGTTGCTACCGTCACGCTCTACTTTTACAGGAAGTAAGCAGTAGGTAGTGTTTTTATGAAAGTGGTTTATTGTGGAACTAAGTTAGCTGTTGAATCATTGACTCGTTCAAACACACTGATTTATGCAGGAACAAGTTACATGCCTTTATGAGTGAGTCATGGAATTATTCACTCAACCGATTTGTTCAAAAACATTGATTCATGCAAATATGCATTGCTCAGAGAGTTGCAATGGCTTTGTTTGGAACAAATTTCAATGGCAGAGCAAAAACAAACCAAGTAACTGGCAATATTATGTCTAAAACATAAAGTTTCCTTAACAATAACATGTTTATTCGACTGTTATATAAAATCAAAATATGGGTGTCAATGGAAAACCAAGGGAAAACCATGCTCCAATTCAACATCCACAGTTTTTCCTAGAAATAGTTAAATCAGTTGCAGTGTACAGTGTTATGTTTTCTGTTTGTTGTCACTAAGCACAATCTGATTTCAGTTGTTATTCGTGTGTAAGGGTCATATGGGTTTAAACTCTATCGGGAGAACCTGGATGCAGAGATGATGCCTTCTCGCCCGGAAGGGTATTCAAAGAAAAAAACATCTCCGCATGATTGCACTTTAAAGCGTAGATGTAATCCTTTGCAATATGAACCAGGCATTACATACTCACTCCAATTAAATATATTAAGCCAGACAATGCGGAGCAATCAGTTGATCACCAATGTATACATCAGAGCAAAGATTGACATGGAAAAAGCGTGTCGGAAAATTTGATGCCACTGAACATGCGCACGCGCGGCCTCGTGTCACTTTGCATGCGACAGACGTTCGCTCGCAGCCTACATCTGTGCAGCACTCAACCACGCTACGCACAAGGCCAAACACCCAGCGGTCTTTTGTTTGCATTTCTCAATGATGACAGTACACTGACCTGATGTGAGGGAAGGCCAAACTTTAAATAGCACATCTGCACATTACCATGTGCAGCGGTCTGGTGCAAAAGGTGCCGTTACCCTTCCCTCAAAGCTGTGAAGAAGTTTACACTCAACAGATTATTTATTTCAAAGACTGTTTCTACCCAAACAGACTGTTATCTAAAAAAACTGGACAAACTGTTTAGCAAACAATATACAGACAAGCACCTGTTAACTCCCGCTTAAACTCTTTCTCACATTAAACTCAGCTGCGCGTTAAAACTCCCTAACTGTGATGAAGGAAAATCATGTTACATCTTCGACTAAGAGCAAGTGCGATTCAAGTGTGCCTCAAAAATGGTCAGTCAAAAAAACAAACAAATGAATAAATCAGAATAACTTTCAGCCAATAAACCCCCTATGATGTAATACGTGATAAAATGTCATTTGACTATTAACAACTATTAACAAGTAGTTATTATATCTATCTATAAACAGTAAATATCTAAGTATTTTAACATATGTAATATGGCCTTTTAAAAACAAAAATGAAAATGCTGTTCAAAAGTTTCTGATGTTTCTAAAGATGCTCATCAAGGCTGCATTTATTTGATCAAAAATACAGAAATAACAGTAATATTGTGCAATATTATTGCCATTTAGAAGTGGCACCTTAACACACTCTGGGTTCTGGGTTCTCATGATATCCCTAAAATAAAATGGAACGTGTTGTACTTTTTTAAAAGCCTTCTCATATAATTTCTAATGAGAATAATCAAAAACAAATGCAGACCATATTTTTATAGTATGAAATGATTGCATAGCCATTTTTAATGACTCGTTTCTCAGATTTCTTTTTCCTTTCTCTCTCCTCTAGCGTTTCTATGTGCATTTCAACACGGAGGGCCAAGAACAACAGGGACAGAACAGGTTAAGAGCTCGTCTGGTTGTCTGGCAGACGGCGGCAGCATTCTCACTGGTAGGGGGTCAAATCCTGGTAAAAAGCTTTAAAAATAACTGAAGAAGAACTGAAACGTAACTGAAGCTTTGACACCTTGTGATCACCTATAGTCATTGCTTGCAACAACTTCAAACCCAGATTGCATGCTGGATTGATTAGAATAAATTTTACAGGCCAATCATATCATAAAACAATAATGTTTCTCTGGCCACTGAGCAGGAAACGGATATAGTGCGGATTATTATCATTTGTTTCATTGTGCCACTCATCTTCGATCAGCATTTATTCTCAGTATAATTCATTTGACTTGAGCGATTCAGGTCAACCGTTACAAAGAGATCCACTGCCCAAAAATATCTCAGAGGGGTTCAGTGGGTTCTTTTTCACTTGCAAAGAAACACCATGAACTGTACAGACTACATTAGAATAGCTGTAGAGTGTTATTCAACGAAAACTAGAAGCAAACATGACAGAGAGTTACTTTCTGCAGTTCATCAATTTTGTGTAATGAAGTGCAGAAGGGTAGCAGACAAATAGGCATCCATGTCCATGGGACATTTCGTTTTCAACATAATAATTATAGATTAAATGTATGTTTACAAATTTATACATAATGGAAACTTATGTATAATGGAAAGAAAACTTAGCTTGAAATTTGCTGTAAAATTTCTCACCCTAATCCAAGATGTACATGAGAAATTTAGCATTACATCACTTGCTCACAAATAGATCCTTTGTAGTGAATGGGTGCCGTCAGAATGAGAGTCCAAACAGCTGATAAAAACATCACGACAATCCACAAGTAATCCACACTAATCCAGTCCATGCTGTGAAATGAAAATCCTCTATCCGTGTATTTGTGGTTTATTGTGATATTTTTTATCAGCTGTTCAGACTCTCATTCTGATGGCACCCATTCACTGAAGAGTATTCATTGGTGAGTAAATGATATAATGCTTAATTTCTCTAAATCTGTTTTCATCTACATCTTGGATGGCCTGAGGGTGAGTACATGTTCAGCAATTTTCCAAATTAGCATTTGTCCCAGTAAAAATGATACCTTTCAGAGATACAACCATTTGAAAATCTGGAATCTGAGGGTGCAAAAAAAATAAAAATATTGAGAAAATCGCCTTTGAAATTGTTCAAATGAAGTTCTTAGAAATGCATATTACTAATCAAAAATTAAGTTTTGATATATTTCCGGTAGGAAATTTACAAAATATCTTCATGGAACATGATCTTTACTTAATATCCTAATGATTTTTGGCATAAAAGAAAACTTGATAATTTTGAACCATAAAATGTATTTTTGGCTATTGCTACAAATATACCCGTGCAACTTAAGACTGGTTTTGTGGTTCAGGGTTGCATATATTTTTAATTTAATTTTGAAACATAAAAACATAACGTTTTGTTGATAGTCCTGTACTTCTTGTATTAGGTCTTGAGTAACATTCAGTGTGCGTCAAAAATTGCACAACTAAACTTTCTTGCGTAGCTAACTGTGTTTCACACACTCGTAGAGTTCTGATAATTATATTTTATTTTCCTTCTCTCCACCTGTATGGTTTCTGCTGCCAAAGAGGGACAAGAGTGAGACAAGCGACCACCAAAACTCAGTGCTCACTCATCGAAATGCTGACTAAAACGGCAGTGTCATGCCCCCAGGGCTCACTGAGAAGCCAAAAGAAACACACAGAGAATGACGTCATCAAGAGAGAGGAATTGCTACGGTGAAGCTGAGAAAGGCAGCAGAACTGGCCTGCGCTGCCCGTGTTATTCAATCCACTTCCTCCTCTATTCAGCTGTGTAGGCCATTAGCAGAGCTATGCATGGGAACTAAGGGCCTGCCAGACAAGTGCTCCTAGCGTCAGGCTACATTTCCTGGGGCTCTGACAGGCAGACCCACAGAATGAGAGGGTGACTGGATAGAAATAAACTCTCCATATGACCTCCATATGAAAGGTGTATTTAAATGCAAAGTTCTGCTGAATAGGTGTTGGGAATGTTACTTTTTAAGTAACACACTCTGAGAAAAGTCTGTAAAAATAGGGCTTGATGTACTGTACTGACATTAAGTATTTTCCATATTGATTTTTCACAGGTGATTTGCATTGTGTTGATAATGTCCTGGCATATTACCAGTACCTTTTCTATACAAGATATATTACACTATCATTATAACAAGTAACTAATTATGTTTAATAGAAATTTGTTTCTCTTACCTACTGTACTTATTCTCTTTCTCCTCCAGAATGGCTTGACTTGCAGGATTGTTTATACATTGGAAGAGCTGTGGAGGGGGGAAAAAATCTGTTATCACCCCAACATAGTTTGCATGCAATGACAAAAGGGTTATACCATGCAAAACAAGTCATAATAAAGGCAAAGTTTATGATGGCAGTACGAGGGCAGAGCCAGTCCACCGCTCTGCACAACAGGCATTTGAGGCAAGACATAAATTCAGTTGAGTTACGTTGTTCGCTACAAATAATACATAAAATTAGATTCTAAATAGTTAAATTGCTGTTTTTCTGAAAGTATGCATTGCATTGCTCTATTGATTGTGCTGGATTGATTTGTCCTGAATGTGCATGTAAACATTGTCAAGGCAACACAAATTAGACCTAGACCCATATTTGGTGGCCTTTGTTGCACAGTAGATGTAAAAATCAATAGTGTTGTCCATCACTGGAAAGTGTTAGTCATTACTATATCGCCAAAAGTGAAAATTACCCCATGATTTACTCGCCCCCAAGCCATTTTGGGTATATATGACATTCTTCTTTCAGATGAATACAGTCAGAGTTATATTAAAAATGTCCTGGCTCTTCCAAGCTTTGGCAGTGAATGGGTGTTCAGATTTTGAAGTCCAATAAAATGCATCCATCCATCATAAAAAGTGCTCAATGTGGCTCAAGGGGTTAATAAAGGCCTTCTGAAGTGAATCGATGCATTTGTGTAATAATAATATCCATATTTAAACTTTATTAAACCGTAATCACTAGCTTCCGCTAACT
>JAHKKF010510883.1:0-24548 GCA_019740295.1 Labeo calbasu | reverse complement strand
TTACCTAAAATGTGAGTGTTTACTGTTGCCTTTGGCATTGTTGATGTACTGTTTCCTATTTAATACTGTACAGCCGCCTTGTCACAATTCTGTATTGTCAAAGGTGGTATATAAATAAAGGTGACTTGACTTGACTTGAACAACCATGGTGTGAATGGCAGAGTTGCGAGAAAGCCACAACACAGTTGTCGATCTGCAGTTTGTTAAAAAATCATGTGGGCAAGTCAGGAAAGGAAAGGACGTGACGTGTGGCCAAGTATGGTGACCCATACACGGAATGAATTTAACCCATCCAAGTGCACACAAACACAGTAGTGAATAGTAAACAAACACACACACACCCGGAGTAGCAGGCAGCCATATTGATATCGCTGTGATGCCTGGGGAGCAGTTGGGGGTTCGGTGCCTTACTCAAGGGACTCACCTCAGTCGTGGTATTGAGAGAGAGCACTGGTTATCCACTCCCACCACCTTCAATCCCTGCTAGACCTGGGACTCAAACCCACAACCTTTCAGTTACAAGCCCAACTCCCTATCCATTAGGTCACGGCTGCACGGCTAGAGGGCTGAGAAATGTGCTGTGGATGGATGAGACCAAAATAAAAAATTGTTGGGTTTAAATGAGAAGTGTTATGTTTGGAAAAAGAAAAACACTTCCAGCATAAGAACCTTATTCCATCTGTAAAACATGGTGGTGGTGGTATCATGGTTTGGGCCTGCTTTGCTGAATCTTGGCCAGAATGGCTTGCCATCATTGATGGGACAATAAATTCTAAATTATACCAGCAAATTCTAAAGGAAGATGTCAGGACATCTGTCGGAGAACTGAATCTTAGGAGAAAGTGGGTAATGCAGCAAGACAACAGGCACAAGCACACAAGTCATTATACCAAAAATTGGTTTAAGAAGAACAAGGTTAATGATTTGGAATGCCTGAGTCAAAGTCTGGACCTTAATCCAAATGAAATGTTGTACAAGGACCTGAAACAAGCAGTTCATAGGAGGAAACCCACCAATATCACAGGGTTCAAGTGTTTCTGTACTGAAGAATGTGTTAAAATTCCTACAAGCTGTTGTGCAGGACTGATCAGCAGTTACAAAACATGTTACCTGCTGTTATCGCTTCAAAAAGGGGTCACACCAGTTACTGAAAGCAAAGATTCACATACTTTTGCAACTCGCAAATATTTAACACCGGATGATCTTCTGATCATTTTTTATACTTTTTGAAGCATGGCAATATTTTAGTTGTGTGGACTTTCAATGAATGAACAAAAAATATATATTAAAAATGAATATAATAAAATTAATATTAAAAAATCTCCTCTCCTTAATATTAAAAACAAATTCTGTTTCAGAAGTGAACTTAAGTCTTATGGGTTTGGAACAACCTGACGGTGAGTAAATAACTAAATTTCAATTTTTTGGGTAAACTACTCCTTTTCAGTAAACTCATAAAATGAAACTATGACTGTCAGTTAATGAATTAATGTGAATAATTTATGATTTAACCTTCATATATCCACATGTCAAACATTTGTAGGGGCTCTCAGCCCTTCTTTAATTCGAACAGTGCCGTTCCGTAACTACCGTCCATTTTTAAGTGACCTCATTTACTTATACTGGTGGTTTGGTGCATCTGGGTGCAGCATAATCAGCTCACTCAGAACTCATATTTTTCAATGATGCATCTCATCCAGTTAATCAAGAGGCGATTACTTCAGTGGCTCAGTGTCAGCAGGCTAATGGTTTGTTGGTTTACAGTAGACTTTATAGCTCTAAATAAATCTCTAGAAGCATGTTGACCCAGAGCCAACCTCCACATCAAGACGTATCAATGATCATCAATTTGATGAAGAAGTTAACCTTGTGTTGACTTTCATATATTCAGGTTGTGTCTGTTTAGAAAGGCATTGCAAGAAAGAACAGTGTCACTTCCCAACAGAACATAATTTGGCTGCTTGAGTAATATGTGGTTAAACATGTGGTAGTTGTCCAAGGACAAAACCAACAAGGTTAGCATCCACGTTTATATCAATGGCAGTTGCTCAGCTGATGGAGGGTAAACTGAAAGTACAATATGTTAAGTTTTAAGTTAAGCATTTGATCGAAAATACATTTAAACCAATAAGATTGTGAAATATTCTTCCAATTTAAAATAACTGTTTTCTATTGTAATATATAAACTCTGCAGTCTGATATGCAAACAAATGAGTCTTATAAGCTGGTTCTTTTAAATGAATCAGTCAGAAAAATTCAGATCTTTGAACTCATGAATAATTGGTTTGAAGCAAACAACTCATTCACTCATCAATTATTTGGCCTGACTTTTTTGAGCCACAAGTCATTAGTTTTGTACTTTCCAAAACAAAATTGTCTGAGTTACCATCTGACTATCGTCTATCACAATGTTTATTCTGCGACTAACAGGCAAAACTGTGCAGAACAAAGACAGCAAAAGATCTGCATTGGATTCTGTGATTCAGAAGTAAAACAGCTTTCTGTTTTCAGCTTGCTACAATTGTCTTCCTCTGCCATCCAGATCACAGCACATCCCTGTGTCTGTCTGCTCTCAGTTACTGCTTCTAAAAAAACTGAGCCGAGTGGAAAAAAAAGACCTTTGATATGCAAATCATTCTCTTTTCTAACCTGCTACTCATAATTTATTGTTAGCTGCCTGCTACATGAGCACAGAGGTCCCCTGGGTAGCAATTTCAACTCAAACACTTTAGGGACTTTCAGTTTGAATAACACAATTTTCAGCCATTTTCCCAAACGTATGCTCTGCCACCACCAAACAATGCAATTTATAGGTTTGTTGTCATACATGTTGGTATGTTTCTAACAAAGAATTGTTTCTTACAATAAGGCAGAGTCTGCAACATTATTGGCCATGGTCAATTAAATAGATGCTTAAATATCCATACGGTGGCTATACAACCTCTTTTTCCACAACTTTTAGAAATCAGGAAAAAATAAAATAAAATGTACGGTCACCCTAATATTTAGTGATTAATTGAAGAAAAAAAAAAGTAGCTTTAACTAAATAGATAACAAGAGTCATAAACTCATAAACTGTGAATATTTGGTGTAGGTCTTAGTGTTGCATGATTGTCACGGTTCACAGATCTGCCGTGTTCTCACGTCTCGTGATCTGTTGGTTTGTCATGTGATCGTGTGCTCGCTCAGCTGAGCTGCCAATCAGTCCGGCACAGGTGTTTCCCATTACCTCAGTCTATAAATACTCACCTCATTCTCTTGTCCCTCGTCCGATAGTTCTACTGGATGTCGTGGTGTTGGGTTTGTCTTCGTGTGTGTCAATCATCTGTTGGAGTTTTTGCGTGTTGGATTTCGTCGTGTCTTCGTGTCTGCACCACCTGGACTTCAACCACCACGGGACTCACGCCACTTCACTGCCTGCCATCTTACTCCCTGCCTCACCCAGCCGAGAGACTTTCATCCACCTTTTGTCTTTATAATAAACGTTTCATTTTCACCTGCATTTGCTTCCTCCCTCATTTCATCTCGTCACAATGATATACCGGTACAAAAAAGGTATTGCAATACCCTGCTTTTAAAAATGGTACAATTCTGCATTTTACTAGTACCGGTACTTTAAGAATTCATTTTGATAAGAGCCGTATTTCCTGAGTAAAACACTGCTTATTTAGGGCCCTATTATAATCGCAAAGTGGAAAACGTGGACGGAATCATGGGGTCCAGTCATAAAAATGGAATTTACTGTATAACGTGGAATGTCACGGAATTTGCCTATTTAAATATGAATCCTGCATGTTCTGTGTGTCTCTGTTTTAGTGAATGGTGCAGACGTGTGATTTTGTTTACTACTTTTGTTTAATTACTAATGAAACGCATGTTACACTTCAGCCGCTTCAATATATGAGGACATAAACACATGAACATTATCTTTAGAACTGCTAGAGATTCATTTCATGAGCCTTTTACTGTTACTTTTGAGAAAAAAAAAGAAAAAAAAAGAAATATCGTCATATCATATACAAACAGCAGCACATCAAAATAAGTTTAATTTACCTTGACAGAAATATTAGTGTAATGACAGTGCTACTGCTATTAATAAAATATTATTAAAACAATATTTAAGTAATATTTACCAGAATAATTATTCATCAAGATTACCAGTATTTCTGAAAAAAAAAAAAAATCATTCTTTATAAATTATTATTTATCTAATTATTATTTATAAAATGTAACCATGTAATCATTAAAATAGAGTCTAGAAAAATTAAAACAGAAAAAAAATTGTAATCCAGAAAAATTCAAATGTAATTTGGGAAGAAATAAAGTGGACTTCATAGGGTTCTATTAATTTTATTTGTGTCTTTGTTTTATATTATTTGTCCTTCAGTTTGTTACTTGCATAATTCCTTCAGGAATGTCTGCTTATTTGAACAAAAGTCAAATATTATGTTGATCATGGTTCCAATACGACACTTATTCGGATTTTACCTCCCTTAGAAGTTTTAAAGTATTCCTTATTTATTTTATTATTTTTTTTGTTTGTTTGTTTGTCTCTTATTAGACATTATGGCTCGCACTAGTGTGTGTGGGAAACACTGGCGTACATGATATCTGTCAACTGCTTATGGACAGACACAGTGCTTTCATGACTGTTGCCTATGCCAATTAGCAAAAAGATTTTAAATTATTGTTTTGTTGTTGTTGTTGTTGTTGTTGTTGTTGTTTAGTCACATCTGCCATCTTCTGGAGTCTATATGGTCACATTTACTGTTGTTCAGCTCATGTTTCCTGGTAAAATCAGTCTTTTCAATTGGAATTTTAGAATTTTGTGTAAGGGCAAAAGTTTCCCCATGCAGACTTTGGTCACACAATTTTTTCATGTTGACCAACACCAACCTGCATGATTTAACTTACTAGATCTGGTTCTTGCATTTGGTTAATAGTCCCAAGGGTATTGTCAAAATTGGGCAAGTGTGCTTTTTCCTTTTATGCTCCTTGGGCTTGGAACATATTGCAAAATGTACTTAATCTTGATACACTTCCAACTTTGAGTACTTTTAAATGTTTTTTTTTTTTTTTTTTTTTTTTTTGTATAATGTCCTAAAGATTATTTGTAATTGTTTTTTTTTATGATTTTATTTTATTTTGTGAAATATTGTGATTGTCTACTTTCTCTGTGATTCTCTTTTTTGTAAAATTTTACGTGCTGCCGTCTTGACCAGGTCTCACTGGAAGAAGAGATAGTAACATCTCAATGTGACTTCCTGGTTAAATAAAGGAATAAATAAATAAATAAATAAAATATGTAAAGTGACTTTTGTGCGAGTTTCACTTCATACATCACTACATTATAGACAATGGTCCTTTTTGCCTGCAAAATTTCGCTAATGTGCCCTAATATGGAAAAGGCAAGCATCGCCACTGGTGTGTGAGGATTAATAACTCAACTGTCTGATGATGATTCTATGCAAAACAGATGAAGCAGGTCAAAGCCAGAGCACTTCCCCAGAGTGGTCTGCATCGTTCACCGCCGTCGAAACAAATGAACAAACTTCTCCCTCAGTGCACCCTGGTATTTAGTTCAGCAATATATGCATTCCTAATTAGTCCTAATATCGGCTGTAATGGCTCCCCGCTGTCCCAAAACGGTCGTCTTGACCACGTCTAGTTGCATAAAATGCCAAACGGAGATAGGCGCTACAAAATAGATGGCGGTTTTCCTCTAAATTATTCACATACACAATTCTAGTGGGAACTCTGTTAGTGTAATGTGACAGGAGCAATCTGACAAACTCTCACTCACTTCCTCCGTTGACTCGGTTGCAAATATCTCTAAGTCGTTATGCCAGACAGGCCTTATCGGAGCTGCCATTCCCCTATTTGCCCCATAAAGTGCTGCCATTTGGGTACTCAGCTGGCAAAAACACCTGCCTGGGGCTTCTTGAAGGTCAGTAGATCAAACGCAACCAAGTCTTGGAAGTTGTCCAGACCCCCTGGTTGTGCTTGGCAATCATTCTGTGTCTATGGATCAGCCAAACAGCCTTACAAGCCAAACAGAGCTTGGCTAGACTGTGCCTATTCCTGGGTGTGATGCTCATACTCAGCTTCTCCATAAAAAGCAACCGATCTGATTACTGCACTGATTACTCAAAAAAGTTTTTACTGGGTCGTTTCTTAAGGACGAGACACACTTTTTGAGGAAATCCTCATCATGAGTCCTATTTGAACGGGATTAATTTTCACTGAGGATGTTGTCTGAAAATCACATTATGTGTGAGTATGTTTAATTTATTTTTTTCTTCCCCGACAATGCTTCCCCACCTTTATTTTTACCTTAATTGAACATCATATCTAAAGTTTATTGCACTTTCAGTATGAATTTACAGTAGAGCTTTCTGACAGTTTTCTGTAAAATAAAAACAATGGTGGCTGTAGTACTGCTGGCATCTCATCCCAAGTATAAAAATTAAATATACATATATAGGACATTGCAATGTTAGAAGTATTTTGTGTACATGCATACACACATTATACTTTGAGTGTTTAATTGTTATAGTTGACCATGCAGATTTACCACACTGACCAAGAGAAAGCAGCTTGGTTTGAAAGTGACAATAAAGTCAGTCAAGAAATTAAAATGAATGAAAGATCGGTCTGATGAGTGTTTTAAATGGTTTCAACATTTGTTAATTGGCACCATTATTTTTTACAAAGAGACAGTTGAATGATTATGAATGGAAGAAAGAGTGCCATCATTTGATTGACTGATGAGTCAGACATTCATTATTTCTGCATAACACCTTTAGTCTTTTGGAAGTCTTAAAGATGCTTTTAAAATGTTCTTAATTTAATTTAATAGTTATGATTTTTATTTCACACACTTACCACTATTTCAAATTCAATGAATGCTGTTAAAAGGAATGCAGAGTCTTGAACATGTGACCTTCCATAACACCCACATCCAGACAACAAGCATTCAAATCTTTGTAATAAATACAGAAATCACTGATTCGACACAATGAATCACAGTCGTCCTCTGTTAATAATTGTAACTCAATTTTTTTTTGGAAAAATAGTACCCTCCAAATACTGCCATAGGCTCTAATTTGTCAAGTCTTGACATTCTGTCTCCAGATCTCAGCTTAAGCTGTATCTCACTTGCTTATTTTGGTCACAGGTGTTATCCTCTAAAGAAGATAGACTGGTTCACGTCTGAAAGGTGCTTTCTCATGAGGGGTATTTTTCTGATTCACTGTTGGAGCAGATCAGCTTGAGTCTTTTGTAGTGGTTGTAATTCTAGTGCTGGGACTGCCTCATAATATGCTATACATACAATTCAATACACTGTGACGCATCTCAATATCATAATTAGATCGTGATGGAAGCTGCGGCACTGCAAGAGAGACACCCAGCGTTGTCTGTGAAAGAGTGTGAAACTGCAGCAGAAATTGGAAATCACATTAAGACGTGGTTCTTCATTATGTACAGTTCTGCATTTAAGTTTAAATATTCTTTAAACAAATTAGAAAAATGTACACATCATCATCCTGTTCAAAAGTTTACACCCTCTAGCTTCTAATGCATTGTGTTGCTGTTCTTGAGAATATGCAAACGTTTTTTGCTTGTAACAGTTATGTATGATTTCCAATGTGACGAGATTCATCTCAAAATCATACAGTTATTGTTGGAAAGTGGTCAAATATTCAGAAGATGCTGGAAAACCAAAGACCTGAAGGACAACTGGCAGTTGAACTGCAAGGGATTCATGAACAACTACCACAAAACATAAAAACAGTTGAGGATCATCAAGGTAATGGGACACAGTGATTCAAAGGTATGTTAACTTTTAAACTGGGTCATTTTTATAAAATGTAAGTATTATTTGGTCTTGCAGAGAATAAATGTGAACAATTCTTATGTGAAATAG
Source organism: Labeo calbasu (assembly GCA_019740295.1). Taxonomy (NCBI): domain Eukaryota; kingdom Metazoa; phylum Chordata; class Actinopteri; order Cypriniformes; family Cyprinidae; genus Labeo; species Labeo calbasu. Next base: position 16,621 of record JAHKKF010510883.1, on the reverse strand, counting down.
CTTATTCAGGACAGTACTAAAAAATAGCATTTAATGTTTACGATCCCTTTTATTTTGTTAAAAAAGTATTAACATTTTGCATATTCAGCAAGAGGCTGAGCTGTAGTAAGTGAATATATTAAGTGAATGCACACATAAAAGAATTGTCATATATTTAAATAATTTCACATTTACATTTGTGACTGCAAAAGTCTTACAGACAAGTAATATCAAGGAAATTTTTAGATGCCCCATAATAGTAAGAGAAGCCCCATTAAGTGATCCTGGAGTGCAAGAAATCGCTAAATTGAAAAACTGAGGTACTGGGAAATGATTTTCAGCACAGCAAGCTGTATCAAGCCACTATAGCAACAACAACAATGTTAAAAATGCACTTTGAATAAATGTCCCCGCTCTATGGGGTAATGATTTACATTTGAAACGCAGAAAATGTATACAGTGATCTCCCATGGCCTTTGCCATTTATATAGTGATGTGTATAAATCAACAATGTGCAGAACTTTTATAAATAAATTAGAAAATCTCTCCGTCACCAGCTTGAAGGATGGTGAATGTAAGGATGAATGTAAATGCATAAAGATTCTTTAGAATTTTCTATATTTCTGCATAAATAAATCAGATCTTCACACAAGTTTTGAAAAATGACAAAGAGAACCCAATTAAACAAATGAGATGAAAATATATACTTTGTCATTTATTTATTATGAAAAATGATCCAGCGTTATATTTGTGAGTTGCAAAAGTATGTGAATCTCCAAGATTGACAGTTTATTTGAAGGTGAAATTAGAGTCTATCTGTTCAGAAGTGTTTTCAGTCAATAGGATGACAATTAGGTGTCAGTTTATGCCCTGTTTTATTTAAAGAACAGGGATCTATTAAAGTCTGATCGTGTTTGTGAAAGTGAATCACGGAGATCTCTGAGGACCTCAGAAAAAGAATTGTTGTTGCTCATCAGGCTGGAAAAGGTTACAAAATCATCACTGAAGAGTTTGGACCTCACAAATCCACATTTAGACAGATTGTGCACAAATGGAGGAAATTCTAAACCACAGTTACCCTCCCCAGAACTGGTTGACCAACAAAGACCACTCCAAAGCAAGGTGTATAATAGTTTTCGAGGTTGCAAAGAACGCCAGGATAACTTCTAAGCAATTAAAGGCCTTTCTCATATTGGGTAATGTTGAAGTTCATGAGTCCATCACCAGGAGAACAATGAACAACCATGGTGTGCATGTGTGCCTGTCTGCAGTTTGATAAACATCATGTGTTTGCCCTGCCCCTCTCTTGTCTATGTGGAGTGACGAGGCTGTTTACTTTAGCCCCATTTACCCCCATTTAGCCGCTAAACTTGCTAACTAGCACGTTATTAGGAAAGGCGATTGCAAAGATTCATAAAAAACCCTTATAGTCACTTCTGCTGTAAGTGAAGCTGGATCACGAATGATTTGCGCGAACATAGACGCATTTATGTAGACTGAAAGGCGCATTCCCTTCACAAACAAATGTAATCCACTGCATCTTCAGCGGCTCAGATGTTGGGAGTAAATGATGGCCACTATGTTCATTATTACATCCAGCAGCGACACCTCAATCGCTTTATTATTATTTACAGATTAATTAAAAACCACTGCATGGATTTGTATCATTATAGGGTAGATGTGTACATACACTGCCAACACACATTTACATGTTCAAACAACATGTAAAAGTGAACTTTGCATCTGATGACCTCTTTAAGTGTTTCTGTACTGAAGAATGTGTTAAAATTCCTACGTCGTTGTGCAGGACTGATCAGCAGTTACAAAAACAAAAACAAAAAACAAAACAAACAAAAAAAAAAAAAAAAAAAAAACGTTACCTGCAGTTATTGCTTCAAAAAGGGGTCACAACAGATACTGAAAGCACATCCTTTTGCACCTCGCAAATATTTAACACTGGATCATTTTTCTCAATAATTAAAATTACAAAGTATATATTTTTGTCTTGTTTGTTTGATTGGTTTCTCTTTGTCAACTTTCAAGCAGCACTGTGTGTGTGTATATATATATATATATATATATACACTGTTCAAATATTCTAATACAAGAAACCTGGAATTCATATTTGTATGCAGAACTGCAATGTTTTGTGCCATCCTTGCATATATACAAACATATATATATAACATTCACAAACTCTCATGCAAAGCATTTGAAGGAAAGGGAGGGGGGAAAAACAAACAAACAAACAAACAAACAAACAAACAAAAAATTTAATGGAGCAATTTTAGGGGGTCAGCGGCAGTTTGTACCAGGAAATACATTTTAACATCAGATTTATGTACATAGGTCCTTCGACTGAATCCAGTAATCTTTGCATCTCCATTTCCGAAACCCACAAGCAAAAGCTAATATTGTTTCCATGCTGCATCTGTTTCACCTAAGTCATCCCCTGGCTACTCTATAATCAGTGAGAGACATGGAGAAATGAGAGAGAGAGAGAGAGAGAGAGAGAGAGAGAGAGAGAGAGAGAGAGAGAGAGAGAGAGGTATTACACAAGTGAATGCAAAGCAAACAGAAGAGACAGTGGAAGAATTAAATTGGCCATGGGACAAGAAGTGGGAGTCAGACAGAATGTGTTATTTACTGCCGAGGGCCACTGGGGGCTTCAGGCTCCTGTGTAAGATTGGCAGCTGGTGATTAGTTTTAAAGTGAGTGCACTAACGTTCTCTTGTCATCAATCTCAACTGAGAAGTGTTGGGGGAAGGGAGACACTGCTGCCCACAATGCAATAAATAAAACAGTGAAAGGGTTTAAAGGTGCAATCAGTAATTTATTTCTCATTAAAAAAGTTTTATACACACTTTACACTTTTTTAACACTTAGTTTTATTCACACTGTACTTTTTAAAAAAATACAAATTATGCCCACTCATTTAACTTTACATGTAGTGGGTTGCCAACATGTGGGAGATCACATGACTAGGGATGAGTCCTTAAGAAGTCACAACTGACAGAAGTGAGCAATCATGAAAACAATGATTGCATGAAAACGATCAATGCTTGTCTCACATCTACAATGGGAGAGCTGGTGCTAGTTATTTATCCTGAAAATGTTTCATTGCAATTTGCCATTTGTGTTAATTTGTGCCAGTTGAGTTAAATGGTTGTGGTTGCCAGATGTAAAAACCCAGCAGGCACCGGACGTCAATATAACGTCATGTTGACGTTGGACCAGATGTTGCACTGTGGTTGAGAATGGAAATTGGGTTGACGCCAATATCTGACTTTGACTTAATGTTGGATTTTGGTTACACAACCTAAAAACAACAAAATAACAACATCAGCTGATGTTGTTTTTTAACCAAATATCATTGTCTTATGATGTTGTGTGCCTGCTGGGAAGTTTAAATCTCCCAATCAGAGCTTTTCTTTTAAATCAGTTCTGCCCAGTGGTTTACTTGATCTTCCCAACCTGGCAACCATATGCACATTCTCTCTCTACAGTATGGGACAGTTTTCTGTGTGCATATGAATTTTGAATTGAGTTCCCTTTTGGGTCCCACTTGAAAGGACAAATACTCACAAGTATACATCAAACTGCCCGTTTTGGCGAGTATTCAAACGGTTGAAAAAAAACTGAATGTGTATTATAACTGTGCATTAGTTCTTAAAGTGACAGTAGCCTAAAAAACAACAACAACAAACAAACAAACAAAAAAACTGTTGCTGTATATATCTTTAATGTTAATTAAACAAACAAAACAAGTTTTAATAATGATTTAAAGAAGGAAAACTATGTCCTGCTATTATATTTGATTATTTAATTTCTGTAGGTACTATTTCTTACTTCAATACTACTGTAACCTGGCAAACTTAAAGCACAATTTACTTCATTTGTTTGTTTTTGTTTGTTTTTGTTTTTTGTGTGTTTTTTTGTTTTTGTTTTGTTTTTCTCCATACTGTTAAATTTTATTCAACATTTAGGTCCAGATTTACTAAACACGACAAATTAGCATGAGAGAGCACAATCCCATAAATGCCTCAATTGGAGTGGAAAGTTCTGCAGATGATTAATGACACTGTGCAAAACACAAACACAGCCAGATCATTTCCATAATGGCCATCACAATCTACCAAGAGCAGTGCAAAGTAGCTTAAGGTCGCAAATAAGCAGAGCCGATGATAAAACTATCAGGTACAAAATGGGTTAAGACTTACTTTGTTGGGGTATAAAGATGGTGAAAGCAGTTAGTAAATCTGGCTTTATGCTGACTAAAATCTAATGCTATGTAGTCTACTAAAACTGGACTAAATATGGCAGGCTAGCAGCCATATTTCTTCTCACTCCAAAGTGCCAGCATCTGTCTGTTTTCTTTCATGTTGTTGTCCACACTGTTTTCTGCGACTAAATCTGCAGTCAAACCATGCAAAACACTTTTCTCTTGATTTCTGCTTATGTAAAAGTGCAATTAATCTGATTAAAATATAAAATTGCTAAAATGTTGCTAAAATATTTACCTTGAATAATAGGGGTGTAAATTAGTGCAAGCCTCCCAGACAGAAGTGTTAGTAACTGTGGCTCAGCATAAGCAAAAAATAATTTGTGTACGAAGTACTTTTCTGCTGTCGCAAGGACACTTAAAAAAAAAAAAAAAAAAGAAGTACACATGAATCTTTTAACCAGAGGTGATTGAAATTCTTTTGGCATATAGCAAACACATATAATTGCCCTGCCATTATTTCTAAAGAGCTGCAAACAGAAAGAAATACTGTGAAGATTTTGTTTCATTCAATTTCATTCCTGTCAAGAAAACAACAGCCTTTCATTTTGAACTGTGTACTGTACGTACAAGCTGATGCCTGTAAGCAAAATTATATACAGCACAGTATTGTGGAGGTACTAAGTAACAGTAGCAATCCTGCAAACTCAACTGTATTTTTCAGTACTGTGACAGTAGCTATTTGGTCCACGTAGTAGTGTTGTGTTACATTGTGTTTACATTACACTGTTATTGTTTAAATATAAAAAAAAAAAAAAGTAATACTTTAAAGTAATCATTTATTGCTTTATTTATTTATTTATTTATTTATTTATTTATTTATTTATTTATTTATTTATTTCTCTTTCTCCATTATTAATTACAGGACTTTGGTCAAAGACTTTATGTTTGAAATATTAACACTTTATTTGTTGAAAAATCACATACAGTATCTGAAAAAAATCCCCATTTGACATACACTGTAAAAAAAACAATTTGTTGAGTCAACTTAATGTAATTTGTTACCCGGCTGAATTTTAAGTTCAGTAAGCTCAAAAAAAGTTTATTCAACTTGAAATGTTAAGTTGTACTAAGTGACAACCTAGATAACTGAGTTGATGCAGCTTAAAATTTTAAGGCAGATGGGTTACTTACCCAGGTTTTAAGTTTAACAAACACAAATATCTAAGTTGTCACTTAGTACAACTTAACATTTCAAGTTGACTAAACTTATTTGAGTTGACTGAATTTATCATTTTAAGGCAGCAGGGTAACACATTATTTTAAGCTGACTCAACAAATTGTGTTTTTGTTTTTTTTTTTTTTGTTTTTTTACAAACAAGTTTTCCCTCCTTTGGGAGGTGAAATCGCATTCTGGGGGAGGAAGGGATTGGTTTTCCCTATACTGAAACAATCTGTGGCAACAGTGTAAAAGTAAACCAATTATGAGAGAAAACCGTGGACTTGGCAACACTGCCCGGAAAAGCATTCACTTGAGTCAGTGTCATTCACCACCATTGTTTTTTTTTTTTTTTTTTTTTCAATGACGTACAAGTTACATTGACATGGCAGATGCAAATGCATTTATCCATCTCATATCAGATTTTTTTTTTTTTTTTTGACATATGAATGAGGCCTGAAATGATCTGAGGATATTGGAATCTGTGCGCTTCTTTCTTGCTTACACATTACGTAGCGTAACAGATTAATTATATAGCTACATCAAAATAGAGCAAGCTTTGGTGATAGCCAAGCGAATATGTAATTACTATAATACTAATTTCATGCTAGAAATTACATCAGAAGTGGAAAAGCTGGTCAAAAGTCATACATTTAAGCTAACTGCAACCTTCAGATGCGTCTTTAAATTTTAGTTTACATGACGCGGAATGGAACACACAGGTTTGTGGGATATCAAAGATAGCAATGGATACTTATTTGCCACCTTGAAAAATTTATCAGATGAAAGCGTCTCCGGAGACAGGAAGTGAAACTAACATTAAATTTGGACAGGCCTTGATGCCTTCCTACCTTGGAATGCATCCTTCAGAGGTAGCCTTTTTTTAGCTTTCAGCCAATCTGTTACCACAGCTATCAGTCGCCTGCACCTCATCCTCTTCATTGCACTCATCAGCACCTCATTTGAACTTGCACTTATGCAGCACTCTCACACATAGTCAGCATCTGGTCTTCTTGGAGATTCTACGGACTCATCTTCTGTTTGTCTGCGAGAGGATTTACTCACCTGTCTCCTATGTGCTGATCTTAGGCTCTGAGGACTGTAAAAGTCCTGAATGCTACGTTGATTATTAGTAGTACATTATTACCTTACGTTCATCTGAGTGGCGTCTCCTTTGAAAGATAAGTTTTCTCATTCTTTGGAAAGTCTCCTCTGTAGAATTTTGTGATGATTATTACATTAGTTTTAAGATTCTTACCTGTATTTGTTGTTTAGGTATTACCTTTTTGATCTCCTGTGTATGCCTGATGTAAGCTCAAAGAATTAATTGTGATTTTTTAAGAAATACTGAGTCCGCCAGCGATTCATTGAACGAGCCGTATAACATCACCTCCACAATGGATAATGATATCCAAAATATAGTGAAAACACTATTTATTAGAACGGTAACAAGGTTGGCAGTTTAAGACATTAACTTGTAAGCACAAAACACAAGATTTTTCTTTTCAATATAAATAGGACTTCATTGGACAAATCTAAGACATATAAACTAATCTAACACATAGACACACGCATTCACACAAGTTGCAGAAAGAGAGAAAGTGAGGGAAGAATGAGTTTAGGAGTGAAAATATGAGTGACAATATCAAATCCCAAGTTTATAGCAATATATGCAAATGGTTAGACCAGAACAACCATCAATCATCTATTTAAGACTCACAATGAGTTTCTAAATGAGGCTATTAAACTTTATATTGAATGACATAGGACCAACATTGAGGAGAAATGACTAAAGAAATCTCATGATTGTACACTGGTCATCTTGGACATCTTTCGTCTGGGACAGCCCAAAATCGTACAGTCTATATTGGGCATTATGAGGATGAAGGTCATGCATGATAGTGATTTTACCCTTGTAAGTCATGCATAATTAGTTCAAATGGTGTTACTCCCAGCTCTATCTGCTCTCCCCTATGCTTGTGAGTGGTATCAGAGCCATTTTGGAGGAAAAGAAAACACTGACTTTCAAAAAATGAAGAATGTTTTTTGCTCTAGGCACAATTGCTTCGCTCCCCTCCCCACCTCGCTCTTCACTGTTCTGTTACCAACTCATCATAAAGATACTTTCTTTATCTGTCTTGTACCTCTAGCTCTGGTTCTGTGCCCATACCGTTGGCCAAAACAGTGGCTTCTGACAGAATGCTTCCTCACATAATCTCCTCCAAGGCTCTCATGGTCACAGCCTCATGGGCAAATTGCAGAACGATATCACTGTCTTCAATATATTTTGACCTCTTGACCCAGAACATAACGAGCACAATGGCAGCCTCAGCCTCCTGGTGTTACTTGTACGTTTGCCGTTGGATATGAGACTTTTTGAGGCTTCAATCGGTCTGGGCAAATGCTTTACAGCTTGGCCAATGATTGATGTATCAAGCAATGAATACAATCCTCATTAGAATTTCCCATCTGTTTCTAGGCACACATGGCCTTCATGGACTGAGACTGTGAGATACAGTAGGCCTAAAAAGTATTTATATGCATTAGGGGCCTTAGTCAAACTTAAGATAGTCCTAATGTCTTTTTTTTTAGAAGATTATTATTATTATTATTATTATTATTATTATTATTATATTATTATTATTATTATTATTATTATTATTATTATTATTATTATTATTATTATTATATTATTATATTATAACTTACTTTTTGTGAAATTATTTTCTGACAGTCCACCTACCGCACTAGCCTTTGCCAAAAAAACAAAACAAAATGTCTTTGATATGGTTAGATGTATTTACCATCTGTGAGTTATGAAGTAAATCCGATGGTTGGCATACCTAAGCCAAATATTCATCTCGGTGTGTTGCTTCTGAAACAATAGAGTCCAAGAAAATGCTCTCACTGGGTGAGATATGTGTCATGATACTTTGTCAAGCATTTTTCGATATGAGAATGGCCTTTCTTTTCTCTCTGTGGTTCATAGCGTAACACCATCAAATTGTCAAGACACGTACCGATGCATGTTGAGCATATAGCTATTCGGCAGTTCTTGTAAGCGATGGGTGGTCCAGACTTGTGTGGTTTCAGAATCTAATGGCAAAACAAAATTGGAGTGCACAGAAGAGAAGCCATTGCATTTCAAGACAATTTGAGATCTATAACAAGATATGACAAGAAAAAGAGTGGAAAAATACCTAAATGCACCTTTACATTCTGTTGCTTTAGAAACCATCAAAGCTTGATCTGACAGAATCTGTTCAGTAAGAGAAAGTGTTTGTTTGTTTGTGTGTAATATATTATTATTATTATTATTATTATTATTATTATTATTATTATTATTATTATTATTATTATTATTATTATTATTATTATTATTATAGTAACAAGTTTACATTTTCATTATTAAAAAAATATATATCTTATTTATTTATTTTCCTTTTAAATAGTTTTCCTGTCAAGGGGGCAGATAGATTAGCACAAATATATACCACATTTCTTAAAGGAGAAATCCACTTCCAAAACAAAGATTCACATATAATGTAGTCATCCCCTTGTCATCCAAGATGTTCATGTCTTTATTTCTTCAGTTGTAAAGAAATTGTGTGTTTTGAGGAAACATTTCAGCATTTTTCTCTATATAATGATCTGCTATGGTGTCCCAATTTTGAACTTCCAAAATGCAGTTTAAATGTGGCTTCAAACGATCCCGGATGCGGCTGTAAACGATCCCAGCCAAGAAAGAAGGGTCTTATCTAGCAAAACGATTGGTTATTTTCATAAAAATAATACAATTGATATACTTTTAATGTCAAATGCTCATCTTGTCTTACTCTGCCTGGACTGTTTTTTTCCGGTTCATGACATTTAGGGTCGAAAAACATCTCATGCTCTCCCTCAACTTCAAAATCATCCTATATCGCTGTTTTACCCTTTTTGTTAAGGGCGTTTGGTCTTCTTTGCATGTTCACTTTGCAAAGACTGTGTTGGTACTTCTGCAGCGATGTAGAATGATTTTGAAATAATTTTTGAAGTTGAGGGAGAAAATACAATTGGAATTGTTTGACATACCCTAACTGTCTTAAGCCAGAATACACAGAGTTCAGGGAGAGCGAGGCAAGACAAGTGTTAAAAATTTTATTTTTTTAATGAAAATAACCGATCGTTTCACTAGATAGACTTCTTCCTCAGCTGGACTCATTTACAACCACATTTGCAATCGTTTGAAGCTGCATTTAAACTGTATTTTGGAAGTGCAAACTCGGGGCACCATAGCAGTCCATTATATGGAGAAAAATCATGAAATGTTTTCCTCAAAAACCATAATTTCTTTACGACTGAAGAAATAAAGACATGGACATCTTGGATGACAAGGGGTGAGTACATTATATGTGAATCTTTGTTTTGAAAGTGGACATCTCCTTTAAGTATATTGTTGTGTTAAAAGGCAATGTGTAATTAATTGTAATATTCTACTATGCTTGTTTTATAAGTCTTCACTGCAAGTATGAATTTATTCATATGTTATTACACGGTTTCTTAACGACTACAGTATTATGATCTTTTAGACATTGTTAGTTCATTCACGTGCTATTTACCTCTCTGTGTTCAGAAGCATTAGCAGTTCTCCTCAGAGGACCAGGCAGAGGCCAATAACAATCCACAAGAACATAAATATTGTTTACAGCCTTCATGTAAGTGCATGAGGTGACACATCGTGAACAATGTCAAGACAGTGTGCACAGTCATCTCAGCTTGCTATGTGTTCCTCTGACAGGAAAAAAACAAGTACTCTCCTGAGTGTTATAACTAAGGTGTAAATGCTGTCAGTGTGTTTAAGGGGAATGTTAAAAGGAGGCCTCATGTAGCACATAGCCAGTGATGATTAGTTGCTCTTAATGACTAAAATTTAGTAGACTTAGCTTTTTAAAGGAACAATTTTTTAAAGGAATAGCCAAAAATGCAGTCTGGAAAATGGATGGATGGATGGATCAACTATTCCTTTTTTTTGCATAAATAAACCTCCGTTCAACTGACACTGTTGTGTAATGCAATTTCTTTACATTTATATATTTTCCGGAAAAATCTGATAAATCATGTTCATTTTTATAAGAAATGCAACAATTCCACAGGCTGTGAACATTAGTTGTCAGTCTGTTGATGACTGTCGTACTATGGCCATAAATAAAATTAGACTCTTCCCACATGCACCTTCCGTCTCAGGTAGTGGTGTGTGTCACACATGCAGCTGTTTATAACTCCCAATTAAATCTGTCTTCAGGAAGTAGAAACAGTTGGGTTAGGAGATAGAAACCACTTTTCATTATTTCCTGAAAATAATGGAACTAAATGATTAGCATGAGGTTTGATTCTGTTAAAGGGGTCATATGATGAGATTGTTTTCCTTTGTCTTTGGAGTGTCACAAGCTGTGACATATATAAGATACAGTACAATAATATATGTACAGTATGTGGAAAATTGTGTTTTTTGAACCTTAAACGGCGTAAACACATTGCATTACACCAAATAATGTTCTTTTTAGCAACATCATATGACCCCTTTAAAGGGTAGTTCACCCAAAAATGAAAATCTGCTGTTGATTTACTCACTCTCAGGCCATCCAAGATGTAGGTGGCCTGTGGTCCTTGGTAATTCATATAATGCAAGGCAGTGGCTACATGTTTAGGGGGAAAAAATAAATACCATACCATACCATACCAAGCAACACAACATTTATACTTGTGCCTCTACTAGTTGAACTAGTTCACCAATTGGACTGAACCGTCTGAAACAGAAACAGTTCGCAGCTCAAGCAGCACAGACCTACAAGTTACTCAATCAAATCTCACAGTTTCTTCAGTTTCTTGCACAGGCTGATCTTTTCGCTTCATAAGATCTCAATATATCATCAAGGGTAACAAGTATTAATTTTGTGTTCCTTAATATGCTTTTACTGATTTTCAAAAAAAAACGTGTAGCCGCTGAATTGCATTATATGAATCACCAAGGACTACGGTTTCAGCTGAAAACCTTCTTTACGGTTCTACTGAAGGAAAAAAAAAGTCACCTACATCTTGGATGGTCTGAGGCTGAGGCTTTTTTTTTTTTTTTTTTTTTTTTGTTGGGGGGTGAACTATTCCTTTAACATCCTGCCAAAATCTGAAATGCTTTGAGATTTAAGTCATAGATGGCATATTTTCAATGGTTTTAATTGTTTTAGGAAACTTCTGTTCAATCTTCTGCTTCTTACCTCTGTGCTAGTCAGGACAGAGGTTAGAAATGTTATGCAAATGTCTTCTTTTCATTCTCCCAATCCTTTTTTTTTACACAGTGTTGCGCATTTACAGATACCCATGCAGCGCTCCAGCTGATCCTGACCACTCACTCTAAATTAACTATATACGCCGAGCTGTCCAATCTTTTCCACCTCAGGAAAAAAGTAGAATCTTAATTTACATTTGAAATAGATATGACTTTTTGTTCTTGAAGACCAAGTTAAAATAGAAGAAGAAAGTTTGCAGAGAGAAACCCTGAATGTTTGCTTGATAAAGGTCTTTTGACAGCTTAAAAAGTTTGAAGGTTATTTAGAGCTTATGTAGTTAGAATACGTGAGCAGTTTCAAGAGAGATTTACTAATAGGATACTATTCTAGATGATAGCTAAGACAAACTGCTAGGCAGTTGCTAAAGGGTTCTCAGCTGATGCTAGGTAATATCTGGCCAGTCGCTAGGGTGTTGTGAATGCTTAGTAGCCATTTGTTACAGTGTTTTAGTGGCTGCTAGAAAGTTTTGAGTTGCTGCTAGGGTGGTCTGGGTGGATACTAGAGTGTTGGCAACTTTTATTATAAGGTGTCCATGTTGTGTTCTTTTAAAGGGTTATCATTTTATTTTTGGGATCTGCTAGAGTACAGATAGGAGGTGTTTACATCTCACCAGTTTCAACTAAAAATGGAAAATGGATTTTATGCATTTTAGACATGCATTTATACGATAAATGGGAGCTTGATGCAAATGCACACTTGAAAAGTTTTGCAAACGATACTGTATTCATCGTCATGTAAATAAGAAAACACAAATTGGTGAAAAGGGTAATGTCATGTGCATGGTATTGTTCAGTCTATAGGATACATATGTTTGTAGGCACATAGTGTTTTTTTTTTTTTTTTTTTTTTTGGTACTCAGCAGTGGGAAAAGTGCTCCTTGATATAGACAACTGTTCTTTGAGGGTGGACCAAAGCTAGGGACCATATTTTAGTTTTCAAAAAATAGGTCGGGGTGACAGAAGGCAGCACAGTGGCCATCCTTCACATGTCAGAATTCTGGACTTTGTGTTTCATGTTTTTGCCCCCACCTTAGTTCCTGTTTTCCTTATTTGGTCATGTTCCTTTCCTTGTTAAGTTAATTAATTATTCCCTGCACCTGGTTCTTGTTTATTATCCTCATTAGTCCTCATTTGTTTATTATTTTTAGCCCTACGTTTTCTCAGTTTCTTTGTCCTGTCACCATTATATTATGTGGTTGTTTTTGTCTTGTTAACGCTTTTGGATTTATTAAAGCGCTGTTTCTTTGATCTCATGGCTCCTTCTAGTTTCCTCTTCAACAACACGTGACAGGACCATAAGAAAATGGAAGTGGCTGCTTGCTTCTCCGCCCTAGCCCGCAGAGAGCCCACTGGCGTTTCCCAAGTCAAGACCGCCGGTCGCTCAGCGCTCAAACCCGCCGACCGCCGATCGCTCAAGCCCGCTGGCCGCCACTTCCTCAGGCCAGCCGACTGCTCAGTGCTCAAGCCTGCCGGCATCTCATGTGGCAAGCCTTTTATACATTGTGGACTTTTATGGATATGGCACTCCCTCTAGAGTTCTCAGCCCCTGTTCTCTCTCCTTCATTTCCTTCATCTGGTCCCGTCCAGCCCTCCTATGTCTCCTACGTCTCTGCTGGTCCCGTCCAGCCCCCCAGTGCCCACTCCTCCTGAGTGCCCTCTAGTGCCTGCTCCTCATGAGTGCCCTCCTAAACCCCTAAATTCCCCCAAGAAAATCTCTCGGTTACCAGCCTCCAGGGCACCTCCAGGGGGAGTACTGTCAGGATTCTGGACTTTGTGTTCCATGTTTTTGCCCCAGCCTTAGTTCCTGTTTTCCTTATTTGGTCATGTTCCTTTCCTTGTTAAGTTAAATAATTATTCCCTGCACCTGGTTCTTGTTTATTATCCTCATTAGTCCTCGTTTGTTTAGTATTTATAGCCCTACGTTTCCTCAGTTTCTTTGTCCTGTCACAGTTGTATTATGTGTAGTTGTATTATTTTGTCTTGTTAATGCTTTTGGATATATTAAAACGCTGTTTCTTTGATATCCTGGCTCCTTTCGAGTTTCCTCTCCAACACGTGACACACAAAACTCATATCTACCATAATTTTATCACAGGTATAATGCATAATGTTTCAATACGAGCATTTCAGTCAAATGTAATTTATGCAATATTTTAAACTTTTAACACATGGGAGAAAAATCAACCCGCCACAGCAGTTTAAAATCAGCCCAATTCTATGGGGAAAAAAATGAGGATTTGGCAACCCTACATCCAACACGAGCTGCATCTAAAGCAATTTAATTACTCTGCATATTGATAGTGATGATTATATTCAATATTAGAATGTTTGCGGGAGTGGGATTATGATAACAGTCACGTGCAAGGCTTTAATACAAAAACACACAGAATGAATGGTGACTGTAGAAAGCTAAAGCTGAATCACGGACATTTGGGGTGATTTTGAAATTTTTTTTAGGTCCAAAAAGAGGACATGTCCGGTGGTTAAGAGGACGTATGGTCACCCTACCAAAGCAGGCAGTATACAAATGTGTGAAATGGCAACATACAGTAGCGAAGTCATGAAAATAATGGCAGGATTACAAACGAGATGTTTCAGATGTGTTCTTTTGGAGAACTTAATTCCCTTTGGCATTGAGTTTGTGCTTTGCAATGTAGGAGATTGTTTAAATGCACATACTGCTAAACTACACACTCAAGGAAAGGAAAATAGGTCCCCTTTAAATCTGTTAAGTTGTTGTCCAGTAAGGGATTTATAAGAAATTAACGCAGCCCTTAAGTATGTTCAACAGTATGTTGATTTTATTAAGCTAGCATAAGTAGAATTCTATTAACTCTAATTTATGCATGACTGATGAGAAGAGCAGAGGCACTTTAAACCATTGAGTATGGGTTTGGTTTAATCCGTGTGCATGGATTACTGAAACGTGCTTGGATTTTACTAACCTGTGAGAATGGATTGCTAACCTGTGTGCAAATTTTACTTATCGGTTAGCAGAGAGAATGATAGACTTGTGTTACAATGAACAATATATCTGACATGGCCTTGTTGTACTGGTCATCCAATTGCTGTAAAACTTGATCATAAAGCTTTGTGATAGCGTAGCTAGTGTCACACGGTCATATTTATTTGTCATTTGTACATTAATTGTGGCTTTTAATCTGATTATACCGACTATAGAAAGGTCATTAAAATCTATTGAAAGCCATTAACTCTGTGTAAGATGGCACAGCATGTTGGCACTCAAAATCCCTATAGGGAATTGTTTGATTTGTGAGGGGACAGCATTTTATGGGGGTCATATGGATATATTGACTGGACTTTTCCATATGTTAAGGTTTTACACCTTACAACACAGTTTCTACTAATTTTGCCATCAGCCTACCTAAACATTCAACACTGTTTCTTCTGGAAATCCAAATCTTTGTCCCAAGATTAATCCCATGACCCAGGCCATGTATATCTATTAACTATACAAACTTGATGCATACATTTTCCTCTGCTTTCTCCAGCCATTGTATTTCAGTTCTGCTCAGTCTGTTGTGTTTAATGCAGAGCCGGCAGTGACAGACACTTTAATCACGGGAACAGTGGCTGTGTAACCATCACACAGAAGGACAAGTTTACCACTGAGTACCAGACAGGTTGCAACAGAGCTGCCGACAGCACATTCAGCATGCATTACAGGAGAATCATTCACCTCAGAATCCTCCAATTCCTTTCCAGAACCTCTCATAATGTACACAGAATCTGACCTGTTACAGTTTGGCATTATTTGATAAATGTAAATGCTTAATAACAGAACAAACTATGGATTTCTATGTTAAGAATTATCCATTCTTTACAGACCCACCAGACAGAGCCATTTGTTGTTTTAATATATTTTGGTAAAACTGATTATTCTGGCCCTTCTTTCCATTTAATGAAAGTAAATGAGGATAGGGTTTTCCATGCAAAACTGCAAAAGCACACCATGAAAGACTCAAATGTCTTCTGAATTTTGCTTTTTGCAGTGGTGAGAAGTGTTGCACAGGCAGACACTTAAAATGTTATGAAACTTTAAAACATTTTTTTTTTTTTTTTTTTTTTTTTGAGATGTCGGCAGATATATACAGGGTGCACATCACCAAAAACAATGTTAGTTCTCTTTATGTTTATTATTAGGTAATAGTTTGTTCTTCTGGTGTGAATGATTGGCTGCAGTGGCTGGATAGCACATGTCTATGTCATCAGTGTTTCTGTTTTATGCATTATTCAGAAGAAGGGACTCTCTATGACCAATCACAATTGTTGAACCCTTAAGTGTACATCCAAGAGATTTGTGTCTTAGAAAATCACCCATAGGGCCAGTATGACAATGTCAGATTTTTTTTTTTTTTTTTTTTTTCAAACCTTGTAATATTTAGTAAGCACATAAATAGGTTTTAATCAATCAATCAATCAGTCAATCAATCAATCAATCCCCTCATAAAATATGTTGTGAATACTGAAAGAATACTTGAATACCAAAATACAACAGAGTGATTTAAACATGTATATTATTGTAAAAAAAGAAAAAAAAAAAGTGAAAAACTTTTACCCTGCTATATTAAAGCAGTCCATTCTACAAAGGAAGTGCTCAGCTTTTATATTAACTTTTAAATGTATAATGTGTCATACTATACTGTTTTGGTTTGCAATATGCGATTGTTGCTTATATAACACATTCTGGAAGCACTGCTAGTGTTTTACTTTTTTAATATGAAAGCATAAAATAAGGACTAAAAAAGCATTTCCTTTTTGAAAAGATGAATTACAGCTTTTACGCTTATGGCAACCCCTTTCTAAAAGATGTTTTTGAAAACATAGCTTGTTAAAATATAAAGAGACATATATA
>JAHKKF010510882.1:0-18416 GCA_019740295.1 Labeo calbasu | reverse complement strand
AATAAAATAAAATAAAATAAAACAGTCATGCTATTTAGCCATGATATACATACTCATGATACATAAAAAAAAAAATAAATAAATAAAAAATAATAATAATAATAATAATAAATTACTAAAAAAAAAAAAAAAAAAAATATAGCCATGCTATTTAGCCATGATATACATGATGATGCATTAAAAAATGAATACAAAATAATAATAAAAAATAATAAAATATAAAATAAAATAGCCATGTAATTTAGTCATGATATACATAATGATGATGCATTAAAAAATTAATTAAAATAAAATAGAATAAAATAATAAAAACTAAAATAATAAAATATAATAGCCATGCTATGTAGCCATGACATACATAATGATGATGCATTAAAAATAAATAAAAAAAATAACAGTAATAATAAATTACTACTATAAATAATAAAAATATAATAACATAAAATACAATAAAATAGCCATGTAATTTAGCCATGATATACATAATGATGGTACATTAAAATAAATAACATAAAATAAAATAAAAAAATTACATTTAAATAAAATAAAATAAAACAATAAAAAATAAAATAATAAAATAAAATAAAACAGCCATGGTATTTAATGATAAACATAATGATGATGCATTAAAATATACATTTAAAATGTATTGATGTATTACAAATAAAATAAAATAAAATAAAATATGTCTTGAAAAGAAAGAGCTTAAGAGCTTGATATATTATTGAAAATTCATCATAAAAATAAAAAAATATATATATTTTTACAAAGACAAACTGTACACTCACAACACAAGTACACCCTACCAACTGTTATGGTTATGACTTCATAACTGATTAAATTAACATGGTGATTATGGGTTATTAAAAAATCATTAAAAGCAGATATATCACAGGACCTTTTTTTTCTTGCTAATCTGAAATAAAGGAGCCAGATATATTATAATATATAATTAAAATAAAAACATTATCAAAAAGACATCTATTATAACTATGTATTATTATTAAGACATCACAGCCATTAATAAATTAACATATAACTGCCAATGCTTACATACAAACACCTAGAATGATGTGCAAATGTGGTAACATATGAAAGCACAGTGATCAGCCAATCGTAACTGAGGCTATTTACATATAAAGTCTTAAAGGAACAGTTCACTCGGAAAATAACTTACTTCTATTCCACATTTGGCAATTCTAGCAATTTTGAAAGATATAAACGTGCCAAAATTGACATATTGTGAGTTAATACAAAAAAAGTGTAACTATTCATACAAAAATGTTGTAAAAACATCTGAAAAATTATGAAAAATTTTGAATCCCATGGTAGCACACACAGTCTGTGTAATTATAAGAGTGTAAAACACTTGCATAAAACTAAATCACAATGTTTTGGAACCAAATAATATAATAAACGGGCTTCAGGGAAAAGAATAAAACGCTACAAAAGTGTAGCATATGGCCGTTTTAAAAGTACAGAAGCCAGTTTGGCTATTTGCCGTATTAAAAAAGAAAGAGGGACGGCTTGTTTTCTAACAGGGAGAGGAAAATCTGGAGTTTGTGCACGATGTGCTTCTCTTGGCTTTGCGGATAGCTTTGGGTATATCGATCGAGGGGTGTTTTTGGATGTTTGGGAGCAGGCTGTGAGGAGCGTATGAAAGGTTATGTGTTGGAAAAGGTCTCGGCACTGGAGTGGAGCTGCAGGTTTGTTTAGCTGTGCTGTTCTGAATGCTAAAACAGGAGGGGAGGCTGCAGCATTCCTGCAGCCACTATCAGTGCTGTCAGACCCGAGGCACTGCTGGAATGCTCAAAGCGCCTGTGCTACACAAGCCAATAGACAAGCACACGGCTGCATGCCAAACACACATGATAGCTGAAACTCAACAACTTCAAATGCTAAGTTCAAGTTTGATGTGCAATTCTGTCCCACCTCTACAGAAGTATTGCAGCAAAATCATGCGAGAGCACGCTAAACCTTTAGAGATTTCTACATTTTCTTCAGAAAATGTGAATTATATCTGCCAGTGCAAAACATGACGGCACAAATGGTGTCACAGTGGTTGCCAGAGCCTTGCTATATGGTTTCTAAGGTGTTCTGAGTGGTTATAGTGCACTACTACAGTATGTGACTGCAGTGGAGTTATGGGTGCTCGCTAGACGGTAACAAGTAACAATTCTTTTTTTTTTTTTATGTTTAAGTGAAGATCATTTAAAAAAAAGTCTAAAAAAAAAAAAAAGTCACATGATTTGATGTATCATTAATGTCCGCAGAACAAACAGAGTGAAACACTGGACTTGTATAATTCATTAAGGATACATGATACATTGATACCATATTAGTTAGGCTTTTGGCCTACTTGAAAAGAAAGAAAGAAAGAAAGAAAGAAAGAAAGAAAGAAAGAAAGAAAGAAAGAAAGGACAATATTGGATTTAATTATGCAGGCACAAGTTTACATTACTTTTTCCATCAGCATAATATTAATAGGGCTGGGTTTTGACACAAATTTCACAATTAAATACGATTCTTTTTCGCAAGTTTGCGATTCAGTTCAATACTGATTACTTAGGATATATAGTAGTCAACATTAGAAGTGGATCAAAACCTTTTGTTAAATTTGTCCTAAAACCAAAAAGTATGAACTTTTTTTTATCCACTTCAAATGTTGACTACTGTATATCAGGCAAAGTACATGCCAAATTTTCTCAAGGAAAAAAAAAAATCTCTCAACTAATGCTGTAAAACACACATGAGAGTCAACTTATACTACATTAGTATGATATTGAATGTTAAAATGAACTTATTTGTATACAAACGCTTAAATTACAACATTACATAACATTACATAAGAAAGTTACAATTAAGTGATTATATGTCTATTCTAATTTGTTTTTTGAAACCATTTAAATGGTGGCTGTCACAAACACTTGACGGATTTATTCAAAGACAAGTTAAACATTGAGGAACAGACAAAATTATAATGAATATGTTATATGGTGAATATATTTAGCTACATGCTCCTCTATATAGTTCATTTTTCTAGGTGACAAACAAGTTTATAGTTACCGAATATGTTTTTTTCCTGAGGTAAATGTTGACGTTACGTGACATGTTGTTTACAAGCTGTTATACTGATATCTTTCCGCGTTTGAAACACTAAATGAGCGACTACATGAGATAGAATTGGGATTTCGGTTAGTTGTACTCTTTGTTTTAACGTACCTTTGGATGTTTACTCATGTTTACTGTGCTGAGAGTGGTACTGAAGCAAATGAGACGATCAGTTTATCCGTGCTTCCCGTTGCCGCTTCTCTGGAATGGAGGCGCGACGGCGATCTGTCACTCCACATTAAACAGCGCCAAAACGATATACTTTGATATGATAGTTTGAATACTATCATAAAACAGACAGCATTTGACATCTGAGACTTTGTTTCAGATCATAAGTAACAATACATAAAACTTATTGCGATTTATTAGATGGGAGGTGAGCTACAATGTTCCATTCGTTAACTGAAAAAAGGCTAGACTAATCGATTCTTGGGATTTAAGATTCGATATTGTTTCTTAAAATTGAGAAATCGGTATTTTGAACCGAACCCTAATGATTTAACAACACTGTTAAATGTAATCTTTAGCAAATATCAAAATATCCATAAGCTATAATCAACTTTGAGTAGTATAGACCGTACAAATTAACACTGTACATGATATAATTTTGGGAAACCTACAAAAAATAAAATAAAACTACATTTTTTAGCTGGTCATCCAGGCTGGTTTTAGCTGGTCATAGCTGGTCAGCAGGCTGGTTTTAGAGGGGTTTGGGCCACTTCCTTGACTGCCCAGGCTGGTCTTAGCTGGTCAGGCTGGGAGACCAGCTGGAGCAACTAGCTAAAACCAGCCTGACCAGCCTAGCTAGGCTGGGAGACCAGCTAAAACCAGCTACTTCCAGCTTAAACCAGCTAAGACCAGCCAACCAGCCTAGGCTGGTTTAAGCTGTTTTTTTTTTCCCAGCATTCTTTAAACACAGAACATGTGATATTAAGAATGAAAGCATTCAGAAAACTCTTCTCCTGTGTTAAAAGTCAAGCCAAAGGCACTTAACATGAATTCATCCATGTTAACTGTGTTAAGCACCTCTTTGAAAGTGTGAATGAAATAGCATATCCAACCTCGACCTATATGACAAATCTTCACATAAACATTCGCATCGGTCCCCAAGGGCTCATACATGTGAAGTGGCCCTTCAGCCTCGATCTCAACTGATAAACAGCACCTTTCGAATCCTTGTGAAATCTATAGAACTTCACAGGAGGACGGACAATTACTGTGGCTGGAGCGCAAAGTGGGCAATTCATCAGCGTTTGTAGACGAATGAGGGCAAATAGCCTTGAGGCGGGGGGGAGACGGAACCATCCCTTGTTAAGAGTCACATCAGAAAGCACATCACTCCCCCCAACAATGTACCCCGTTGAATGACTCGGGATAGGTTACCGGCCTTCCCCTCTGATTGGCCGAGACAGATAATTAAGTTGTCACCCTGGGCCCTCAGTGCGGCATGCTGGGAGAATGACACAGCGGGGACTCTTGCTCGGCGTTCATATAGTTGATGTGGCCTTTTCAAACCCTCTCTCTCTCGTTCTTTCTCTTTCTCTGGCAGTGTGAAAGGTTGTGAAAGGCTGAATGAAGACAGTGACAGTAATAAGTGCAGGATATGCTGCTGATAACTTGCTACTTGGCTAGTTTCTAGATGTGCCAATAAATCAAATCTAACAGTTCTGGAAGTGTAAAAGTGGGTGCAGAGTGTGTTTTTAGTTAAGTTTCTTCTAAGCTGTTGTTCTGCACAGTCACACTTCTTGCCAGTATGGATTTTGTGACTGACTCCAGCATTTTACAGCATCTTTCTCCATTTAAAAGTATCCAAAATGTTTACCATATCGATTTTACCACAGATTGATTATTTTTAGGGCCTGAAATAAGCATACATTTAATAACTAAGCTAACAGATAGTTTTCTTCTGGTATTACAGATTTTTTTTTTTTCTATAGCAGACTTCTAGGGTGCTTGTTGTTCTGCGTCGCCCCCTATGGCTCATTGTGGGCACTGCATGGTATTATCATGCTGGCAAAGCACACTAGGCAATGAGCCAAAAGAAATCTTGTGTCTGCCCTGATGTGTAACAGCCTTTAGGTATTAGAGCACTTTATCTGTGAGTCCTCAAGAGACGGATGTGACTGTGAGGTGCCGGGTGAAGGACATTCTGAGAACTGAAATCACTTTCTTATAAGACTGGACTCAAAGGATGTAGCCGGAAAAAAATTACTACCATCAATGTGAAGAAGTCTGCGAGCTATAATCTCAGAAGTGGCCCAAACAGCTAGAAATCAACAGCAGGAGTATATAATGTGTGTGTGTGTGCTCAATCCTGAAGAGCAGAAAGCTCATCCTGGCCAAAAGTACGTGGACAGCTTAACATCTAGAATGATTAGACAAAAAAGACAGAAAGAAATTAAGAATATATTTAAAATAGTCCATGCAGTCTACGCTTGCAAGATGCGTGTTTTGCCCCAAATATTTTTACACTTAAAGGTTTAGTTCATTCCTGAATTAAAATTTCATGGTAATTTACTCGCCCACATGTCTTCCAAAAATCCTGGAATGTTTCCCTCAGAAACCTTAAAGGGGTCCTATTATGCTTTTTCACTTTTTGAATTTTAGTCAGTGTGTGGTGTTTGGGCATAAAACAGATTTACAAAGTTACAAATCTCAAAGTCCACTCCAAAGGGAGATATTTAGTTTAAAAAAAAAATCCCTTTTCACGAACTACAACGAACGACTCCTTTGAACTACAGCGTTGTTTTCCGGATGCTGTGATGTCACAGCGTGGCCCATTAGAACATAATTAAAATAAATCCTGCCTACAGAAATTCGAATGGTTGGGGGGTGGGTAGAGAAAAAGTGGGGGATTAGCTTATTTTAGCGATGCAGCGCAGATAGCCGCATCTGGGATGCTTCAACGAGCTGAGGTGTGGCTGGTATAAACACAAGCATTGTCTAGAGTGGCCACATCAGAGCCGTAACGCGTCACAGATGTCTGCAGTATAGGGATCGAAACACATGCCAAGGCACGGCTGGTGTAAACACAAGCATTGCCTAGAGTGGCCGCGATCAGCTTCGGTGGCCGTGTCGGAGCCATAATGCGCCGCAGATGTGTGCAGTGCGTGGTAAGAGATTTATTCATCATGCAGAGTAGATAGCTTCACTTATAACGCAAGTGTTTTTTTAAAATAAACAAACACACTAGACTAGGCTAGGCTAATCAGTGATGATGTTCTTTGATAATGTTAATGTTCTTGGCTCATTTTATGTAGCTGCTTTTTGAATAACTAAGGAAATGTAACCATTATAATTAGTTACAATGTTTTTATTCAATTGTTGCCATGTTAAATATAAATTAAGTCATATTAAAAACATTAGGCTGCTTTTACTTTTATGCTGAAGCTGGTTTTGGTCAATGAAACTAAGTATGTAAATAATTAAATAAATTAGCACCATAATATCATGTATTGGCGATCTCGCAGGCTGACAATAGGACTCAACACTACTGTAGCGTCCACTGTACCTTAATATATCCTTAACTATAATGAAGCAGACGAAACTTGCTGCTTTGGCAAGGGGCGTGGCAGTACTGAAACACCATCTAAGCTGTTCGCCAATCAAAATGCACTGGGACAGCTAACCAATATTAACACATTTTGTTTTTCGGAAGGCACTGTAGGTAGGTAGACAGATAAATAGATAGATAGATAGATAGATAGATAGATAGATAGATAGATAGATAGATAGATAGATAGATAGATCCAACATATAGTGAGAACCACATGAGTATTCCTAAAAAGTCATGAAACACATACACACACTCACCTCTAATACACACAATGCTGTATATGCAGACAAAAAGCAACCAATAGTACTGTAAAGATAAAAATAATCATCCTCTCTTATCAAAAACCCCACACCCAAATGAACAGCTCTGTCAGCTCAGAGAGAGAGAGAAGGTCTGAAAGAGATGGTTGCTGTATCTCTTTCAGACACAACGGATAAGGATGTGAAATGGTTTGCTTGTCTCTTAGCACAACAAGCTCTAACATCTCAGATATTTCATTGCCTCAAGTTTTTTTTTTCTTAAGTGGTTTCTTTTTCTGCAGATGTGGTTGCCATGGAGATGGCGGGGACGAAGAGTAAGGGAGGATGGTGTGTGTGTGTAGGGGGGACGTTGAGAGAGTGCTGGTGGGATTGGCGAGGTGTTATGAACGCAGGTAATTTCTGCACCTGTTTTAAGTGATAACGCACATGGTCCAGACACACAAACCTGCACACGCTCACACATATTCTGGCAGAGGAAAATAGTTAAATCTGAGGTAGCACCTTCACAGGAATTCCCTCCTGCCTCTGAACTCTATGGATTTCACAACCAACCAATCAGCTTAGCCAAAGGAGGCTGGATTTGCTCTTGATGGAAAATCAGAAAGTCATTAAATAAATACAGAGAGTGTAAATAAGTCCCAGGACATTCAATCACACAATAACAGCGAAATACATAAACTACAAATTGTGCTATTTTTTTGTTGTTGTTATTCATCATACTATAATCAAGAGAAGATTAGACAACAAAAGAAAAGGAAGGGAGGGGAAAAGAGAAAAATAGAGACAAGATTATGAGAAGCGAGAAGACAAGACAATGAAAGATGAGACAGAAGAAATGAGAAGACAAAATGTTGAGGAAAGAGGCAAGTGATGAGGGGAGAAAGATGATATTATAGGAGGTGAGAGAAAACAAAACAAAAGGAGAGGAGACAACATGAAACAAGACATGAGAAGAGAAGCAAAGAGAAAAAGACATAAGATGTCAAAGATGAGAGGAGAAATAAGAGACACAGCTAGATGAGAGGAAAGAAGACAAGAGGAGAGACAGACGGATAAAGTTGAGGTAGAGAAGGAGACCAACAAGAGACAAGATGTTAGAAGAACAGACAAAATAATGATAGGAGAAGAAGAGAGACAAGAAGAGACAGGTGAAGACAAGAGAAAAGATGTGGATAAAAATGTTGAGTAAAGACGAAATGCAAGAAGAAAAGAAAATATTATAGAAGATAGGATGGGAGAGAGGACAAACAAGAGGACACAGTAGAGAAGATGAGACAAAATGAAGGAGAACAAAAGCATGGTTGAAAACGTTGAGGTAGAAGAGAAGAAAACGAGACAATGTGGAGAGAATAACAGAGAAGAGATGATAAAGACAGGAAAGGAGACAAAGGGGGAGAAGATAACAGGAGATGAGAAGATATAACACCAGTTAACAGTAGACAAGAGAAGAAACATGGATGGAAAAAGTTTAGGTAGATGAAGAGACGATATTTGAGAAGACAGGATATGCAATGAGAGGATTGAAGAAGAGAGAAGACAAGGAAAGATGAGACAGGTAGAGATATGAGGAGAGACATGGACAAAAATCTTGTGAAAAGAAGAGAGACAACAAGAGAAAAGAGAAGATGAGAAGACAATGAGATGAGACGAGACATGGAGGAGAAAGCTGAAGTATGAGAGCAGAAAACGAGACAAAGAGGAAAGAAGAACACAGAAGAATAGAGAAGAAGAGATGGGACAAGATGGCAAAGAGTGGAGAAGAGACAAAAGGAGAGAATATGAAAGGAGAGAAAAGAGGAGATGACACATGGATGACGAGAAAAAAAAGATGATAAAAGAAGGGGACAGAAGACAAACATGTCAGGACAAAATGAGACAAGACAATAAAGAAAAAGTTGACAATAAGGCAATAAGGAGAGAAGAGATTAAACAAGATGGCAGAAAGGAGACAAAATGAAGAGGAGAAGAAAATGAAGACCCAAAAAAGATTGGAAGAAATGAGAGGAGACAAGGATATTCTATTCTATACAAACTCCTTTTCCCATAATGCTTTGGTTCCCACTGTTCTTGACCAATGCATTTCCATGATCTTTCCCCATGGTTCAAACAAGCAGTTTAAAATAAAATGATATGACTTTCAAGGACTTTTCAAGCACTACTTTTTTTGATTTTCAAGGACTCCAAACAGAGATCTCACGTATGGTTTGATGTTTTCTACTGTTTATTTAAAAAAAAAATAAAATAAAAAAAAATTGCGAAACCGAACATACCCCGAAGTCTGATCTGAATCAAATTATTTGCTATACACAAAGTTCGGATCTAAATCTAATGATTCGTGGTACGCAAATTGAGGTTCCGATCTAAATCAATTGATTTGTGATACGCTAAATTCCAATCTAAGTGAAATTATTCACAAACACGCTCCAAAGTCCTGATCCAAATCAACTGATCGATATTTTCAATGGTTTCCCAGGCCTTAAATATCAAAAAGTCATAATCAAGTACTTCAACCACTTCAAACACCTTGTACGAACCCCATTTCCCTAATTTTGTGAGTGTTTTTTTTTTTTTTTTTGCTTCTGAAATTAAAAAAAAAATGTGTAAACTGGGGAGATCTATTTATAGTTGTACATGAGCAAAATTTAGCCAGTTATTTACAATTATTTTGCAGTAGCTCAGTAAAGTGTGGAAATCCTGTAGTCTGTGTATAATGATGAAATATTAGTTACATGCCTCCACACACACGCATAAACATACAGACTCATTAGAACATATATATCACAAAAGCCCTGAGTCAAAAGAGCTTTTTCCCTCCATAGTTGAGAAAAGCAATTATTCCAAGTAAAAAGCAGCATTACTGAAATAATCACCTATTAGTTGTAAAATACAACACTCTGTTTTACACAGACCACAGGGAATTGATCCTCCGTAACTCCTTTCCATAATTGGAAATAATAAGTGCGAGATGGCCAAAAGAGAGTCTCTCCCTCTCTTCTCATCTCGCACAGCCGCATTTAAAGCTCGCCACCTGAGACACAAGACAGCTGAACACTCTCACTGCTGAGAAAAGAGAGAGAGCGCTGTCCTGGCACACTGGCCACACCTGAGACCCGTACACCTGGTCTTCACACCTGGGTCACACATTCACACTTATACTTCCTTTTTTTGGGCTGGCAAGGACAAATGGAGATCAGGTCCAAAGTGATCTTCTATGAACTACCAGTTTTTTTAAGGGGCAACATTTTTCTATCAATAACATACTTTTTAATTAATAAACATACTTCCTGTCAGTATAAAAACACATTGTGGCACCCATTTATTTAAATAACTTTTTTAAATCTAATTACGTAAAGGATTAGTTCACCCAAAAATTAAAATTCTGTCATTAATTATTCACCCTCATGTTGTTCCAAACATGTAAGACATTTGTTCATCTTCAGAACACAAATTAAGATATTTTTTGATGAAATTAGAAGAGCTTTCTGACCCTGCATGGACAGCAATGCAACTACCAGGGCCCAGCAACCTTTTCAGGGCCCAGAAAGGTAGTAAGGACATTCTTAAAATAGTCCATGTGACATCAGTGATTCAACAGTAATGTTATGAAGCTACAAGAATACCTTGTGTGCTCAAAGAAAATAAAATTAATGACTTTATTCAACCACCATGCATACATTCTGACGTAGCAGAGAAGATAGCAACTATACCATAAAAGAGAAAGTGAGAGAGAGAGGGGAAGCAGAAAGAGATAAACTGAGCCAGAGCAACAGAATGAGAGATAATGACAGTGTCTCGCACCCCAGACTTCCCTACAGTATCAACTTATGTGAGTGCAGACTCCCCAGAGAGCAATCAGTGTCTAAAGAACACATATAAGTGCAAAATCGTTCTTCCTCAAACAGCAGGGTGAAGGTGATACCCGCCATTTTAGCCCACGCTGACATCACTGTAATCAGACACTCTTGAGACCTGCTCTCAGACCAGTCATTTTCACATATTAAAAAAAAAGAGCCAGTAAACATACCCCCTCCCCTCCTACACTTTCATTCTCACACTCACTTCCTCTTGTCAGGAACTAACACTCTCGCAGAAAGGCAAATCACACCACATTTGACAAGACCTAAATATTTGCATCAGCCAATAACGTCAAACCACAGTATCATGAAACTAAAAGCTTCACACTGCTGCCGTCCACTGCCTGCACAAGAGGCTGAAAAAGCATTAAATCTTTTTTAATCTCTTTTTAATCTAGGAAATTCCTGATCTGTTGGCTCTGATAATCTCATCTACTGACACAAACCAAATTTGGCTCAGCCCTCCTCTGTTAATTCTGTTATCATCATAATACCACAAAATGCATGTTTCCAGAACACAGAATCAGCATCATCTGAGATACTGATACCTTTTCATGCAACACCACTGATATGTACATATTTACATTCAAAAGTTCTTAGATTAAATTGATCAAAGGATCTCCAAGAAATTATAAGGGACTGCAATTTGGTAAATAGTGCCTCTGCCCTTAATTGCTTAGCAGTGACCTAACAACCACCAAACCACCCTAATAACTAGTAATGACCCAGAATACCCTCACAATCACCCAAAACACAAACACCGAGCAATGACCTAGTAACCACCAGTAGATCGTCAAAACCTCCCAAAGCACTAGATATTACCCCAAACAACCTCACAATTACCCAAAAAGCATAGCAATCAAAACAGCAATAGCCTAGCAACCACCCAGAAAACACCCAAACATGAGAAATCACATTGCAACCACCTAGTACACCCTCCCAGTCACCCAAAAATCCAAAGTATAGGCAAACACCCAGATTATTCTAGCAATAACTTAGAAACAACCTAGAAACCACCCAGACCACCCTCACAATCACCCAAAACATTAGTAATCACCGAAAAAAAATCTAGCAACCACCCAGAAGACCTTCACAATCACCCATAACACAGGCAATGACCTAGCAATTATCTAGTAACCACCAGAACATCCCCAAAATCTCCCAAAACACTGTAAACTACCCAGAATACCCTCAAAACCATCCAAAACATAAGCAAACACCTTAACATAGCAAATACCCCAAAACATAAGCAAAACATTAGACTCAACCTCGAAACCACCCAGAACACCCTAACAATCACCCAAAACACAAGCAATTACTTAGTCATGACATAGTAACCACCCAGAACATCCTCAACCCCTCAACCCTAGATATTACACAGAACACCCTTACAATCACCCAAAACACAAGGAATCACCTTTCAACGACCTAGTAACCACCCGGAACACACTCAAAACCTCCCAGAACACTAGAAATTACCCAGAACACCTTCAAAATCTTCCAAAACATAAGCAAACACCCAGAAAACCCTAGCAATACCTTAAAAACAACATAGAAACCACCCTCACAACCTCCCAAAACACTAGAAATTACCCAGAAAACCCTCACAATCATCCAAAACATGAGCAAACACATAGAATATCCTAGCAATCACTTAGAAACAACCTAGAAACCACCCACAACACCATCAAAATCACCCAAAACAGAAGCAATGACCTAGTAACTACCCAGACCACTCTCACAATCACCCTAAAAACAAGCAGTCACCAGACAACGACCTAGTAGCCACCCAAAACACTAGAAATTAACCAGAACACCCTCACAATCTTCCAAAACATAAGCAAACACCCAGAATACCCTAGCAATAACTTATAACCAACATAGAAACCACCCTTAAAAACTCCCAAAACACTAAAAAATTACCCAGAACACTCCCAGAATCACCCAAAATATAAGCAATCACCATTCAACGGCCTAGTAGCCACCCAGAACACCCTCAAAACCTCCCAAAACACTAGAAAACACCCAGAACACCTTCACAATCACTCAAAACACAAGCAATCACTTAAGAACGACTTATTAACCACCCAGAACATTCTCACAATCATCCAAAATACAAGCAATCACCAGGCAATGACCTAGTAGCCACCCAGAACACCCTCAAAACCTCCTAAAACACTAGCAATTATCCAGAACACCCTCACAATCACCCAAAACACAAGCAATCACTTAGCAATGACCTACTAACCACCCAGAAGACCCTCACAATCACCAAAAACACAAGCAGTCACCTATCAATTATCTACTAACCACCCAGAACACCCTCAGAACCTCCCGAACACTAGAAATGACCTAGAACACCCTCACAATCACCAAAAACATAAGCAAACACCCAGAATATCCCAGCAATCATTTAGACACAACCAGTAAACCACCCATAACACCCTCACAATCACCCAAAGCACAGAAATCACCCATCAATTACTAGGAATCACAGAGCAATGACGTAGCAACCACCCAGAACATTCTGAAAACCACTTTGCAACAACACAGCAGACACCCAGAACACTGTAGAAACCTTTTATAAACTTCCCAAAACACTTTAGCAACTACTTAGCCTAGCAACTACCCAGAACACTTAGCAACCTAACAGCAATGCCCTGGAAACCAGCCATGAGTTTTGAGAATTGTTTGCATCGGAAAAAAAGCACTAATTTTTATGAGAACTTGAGTCTATTAGTGAGAAAGCAGGTGCCACTAACTGCTAGAATTTGTGAACTGCAGTTCACAAGTCCAAATCCAGTCCAAATCTGCAGGAAAGGTAGAAGAAACTAAACAGCTTATTCCAGATTTATCTGCTGTAGCTAATCTGAGCCACGTCCCAATGCCAGGGGAAATATCCTCTTCCTGGCAGAGTTAGCACTTTCACACAGCAGATTGGAAAGCTTGGCATGCATTTACACATGGAAATATCCTCAGAGAGATTCAAAACACCCGCACGCAGTCAAACAGGTGACAGTCATTTGGCCATGTGTTTATAGGTGAGGTCAGTATATAGAGTCTTCGATTAATAGAGGTTTCAAAATAATGTTTGTTTATTTATTGAATTCATTTTAATTACATTTTTTTGGAACAATGTAATATGTCATATTTAATGTGGAAATATCAAGATACATGTCAAATATCATTTGAAAAACATCAAGGTATGTCAGTGCAGTAAACATCTGTGTGTGTCTCTGCTTATTTATGAGCACATACAGACTGTATGTTCGCTTGTATGTGTTTGTATGATGAAGCAACGACTGATTGTTTATTTGTGTGTGTATGTTTGTGTGACACTGTTATTGAACCATGTACATGTGTGTGTGTGTTTGTATGTGTACAGGTTCTCCTCTCCTCGGTGTACATACTCGATTTTAAACAGCTGTCTGAGGTGATGACTCTGAGGAAGATGGATGTGGTTTAGTGCCAAGCTGTCCAGCAGCCAATGTACACAGCCGTGTCCCAAAGCACCTCGCGCACACACTCACACACACGCTGGAACAGCTTGTCTGACAGCTACAGGCCTTCACTGGACAATGCAACACTACAGTGGTTTGATAGAGTCTGTGCTGCACGGCACCCACAAAACTGGCCACGTTCCAGCCTGCGACTGCCTGCACACCCACTGTAGGACACCCATATGTCTTTCTGCATTGAGAGCCTACAACAGAGTCCCGCGTCCTGAAAGAAATCCATTCGCCATGATGAAACTCATCAGTAAAGGGTTATAACGGGCAGAAAGAGAGGGGTGACGCATGCCACGCTGAATCAGACGCCTGCCAATATGTGTATCTGTGCGGATTGTTTAGAGGGTTGAAAGTGCAATACAAAGACAAGCAAAATAAAGGGGAACGTACAGAAGAAAATAAACGATTTGCTTCCCCATCTGTGGCTTTGAACAGCTGACGGAATCTGAATGCAAATACAGTTCTGTCTGTTTTGGATGTGATTTATCATTATGGTGTTGGTAGGGCTCGTTGAGCGGTAAACAGGATGCCTTTCCTTTCTTTCACAGGTGAAATGAGGACAGAAAGTAAGAGGAAAAACATCAGAACTGTGACTTTGTACATTAAGCTTCGGTGCTCATATGGGAGTCAAAGTTCGAACCTGGCTCAAATTGTGTCTGTTTTAACAATTCCCTTATCTTTCGTCACAGTAAAAAATTTTTTTTTAGTGTAAATAAAGCAAAGCTGAATTAATTAACTCTGAAATGTACCTCTAGTTTCTGAGTAAAAATGGTTATAAAGTAAATCATACACCATACATACGGTTGAGGTCAAAAGTTTACATACACCTCGCAGAATCCGCAAAATGTTAATTATTTTACCAAAACAAGAGGGATCATGCAAAATGCATGTTGTTTTTTATTTAGTACTGACCTAAATAAGATATTTAACATAAAAGATGTTTACATATAGTCCACAAGAGAAAACAAGTTGAATTTACAAAAAATGCCCCCGTTCAAAAGTTTACATACGCTTGATGCTTAATACTTTATTTAACACTGCCCTTCAGAAGCTACAGAAGATATCTACATGTTTCCCAGAAGACAAAACAAGTAAAATTTACCCTGATCTTTAAATTTCAAAAGTTTTCACCCCCTGGCTCATGCATCATACATCATGTTTCCTTCTGAAGCATCAGTGAGTGTTTGAATCTTCTGTAATAGTTGCATATGAGTCCCTCAGTTGGCCTCAGTGTGAAAAGATGGATCTCAAAATCATACAGTCCTTGTTGGAAAGAGTTTAAACACACAAAAATGCTGAAAAAACAAAAAAAATTGTTGGACCTGAAGGTTTTTTCGGCAGAACAGAGGGCAGTTTAACTGTTCAGAACAAACAAGGGACACAAAACAAAAACACACAGCTGTGGATCATTCAGGTAACACCACAGTATTAAGAAACAAGTGTATACACTGTGTGCAGAATTATTAGGCATGTTGATATTCTGATCATATTTTTTTTCCAAACACATTTTACCAATTCCAAACCACATCAGTCTTAATAACTACTGTTAATTTTGTATTTAATCGTTTATATGTGATATATAATTGTCCATGAAGGCTGGACATAATTATTAGGCATGTTTTCTTTTACAGATAAAATGAGCCAAAAAAGATATTTAACCCAGACTGAAAAGTCCAAATTATTAAATGCCCATGAGAAGAATGCAATACTAATGCATTACAAGAATTTGCAAAGTTAAGGCTTGACCATTGGACAGCAAAATGCTTGTTGAGTCTGCATGGTCAGAAGAAATAGGTGGAGAAGAAAAGATGCATGTTAACTGCAAAAGAATTAGGAATTAAGGTGAAGAATTAGGTGTGACACCATCAGGAACCGTTCAGTCTCCAGCGCCACCATTTTCCAGAACTGCAACCTACCTGGAGTCTTCAGAAGTACAATGTGTCAGGTTCTCAGAGACTTTGCTTGGTAAAAAAATCCTAAAAAATGCCCCTGACTTAATAAGAATAACAAGCTGACGTGTTGTGAAATACATGAAGACAGTTTTTTTTTTTTTTTTTTATAGGCTTTATAGACAGATAAGTTGAGAGTGACTCTTGAAGGACAAGCATCACATCCTCTTGTACCTCTGATTCAAGAATTTATCTTCCAAAATCTGGTAGTAAGTTTTGGGAGTTCATTTTAGTCCATCTCTGCAAGTCAGACTTTTCAGGATAGGAGACTAAACATGAACTCCCAAAACGTACTGCCAGATTTTTATTATCAACATGCCTAATAATTATGCACACAGTGTATGCAAACTTTTGAACGGGGTCATTTTTTATAAACTCAGCTATTAATTTCTCTCGTGGACTATATGTATTTTGTATGATCCTTCTTATTTTGGTGAAATAATTATCATTTAGCAGATTCTGTGTTCATAAAACCAGATGAATCAGATAGAACAGAACTTATTTTAAAACCAAACAGCAGAAATAAACAAATAAAATGTACTGGAAATGTGTTCATGGCCTAATTTTCATAATGCATTTTAATAAAACTCCCTCAGCCAAGAGTATTTTGTACAATTGAATAAAAATGATCATTACTGTATGTTTCAGTTCTAAATGACACTGTGTTCTGCAACAGACTGATTCATATTAAAATTATAATAAAACAACCTTATTAATGAAGCTCAACAGAAAAAAGCAATAATGTGTAAAGAAATATGTGCATTTATGCTTTATTGGACATGAACATTGTGGTACAGAATCAAACCTGCTGTGCTTCATATTGTTTTCTGGGAAATGAATGGTCAACTTTATATTTTTTTCATCCCCATGCATAATGATGAGTACAATCCAGACTCCATTAGATGCAGATATGGAATTATGCATCTTTTAATGCGACAGCTCTGTGTAAGGGAAAAATCACGTAGGCAACAGAATAACAATGCAATTAACTTCACATATGAAGGGGAAAATACATTGACATCAACACAGCTCTAATGATGAAGGCAATGGATAATATGAAGATAAGGTAAGCCTCAACACTACAGAAAAGCCACGGAGAGTCAACAGCAAGACATAAAGAACACTAATGGAATTATAAGTCGCCAAATCCTTCCCTGAGGAGCACAACTGATCCCAGATCAACTTTAATACACTGGCCTGATAAACTATAGAAAAACTAATGATGTAAATGCCAACTTGAGTGTGCAGTAGAATTTTTTTAGTTTTAGTATTCATATCCTTGTAACAACGTTTTAAAAATGATTTTTCAAACTTATGAATAAAGTTCACAACGTACATTTTACATGAAAATACTGTCAGTGTTTCTACTTCAGAGTTTCATATTTAATTCAGTGTGCTACTTGCCATTTATTTGTAATTAATTGTTAAATTTACTTGTGAAGTGAAAAGTGTTTCTTTTTTAGTTGCAAATGTAACTGCAAATTAATTAATTAAGGAGATAGTTCACCCGAAAAAGAAAATTAACCCATGATTTACTCACCATCAAGCAATTCTGTGTATATGACTTTCTTCGTTCAGACGAATACAATCAGAGTTGTATTAAAAAAAATGTCCTTGCTCTTCCAGGCTTTATAATGGCAGTGAATGGGTGTTGAAATAGTGAATAAAGTGCATCCATCCATCATAAAGAGTACTCCACACAGCTATTGGGGTTAATAAAGACCTTCCGAAGTGAATCGATGCGATTGTGTAAGAAAAATATGCACATTTAAAACTTTATAAATCGTACTCTCTAGCTTTCGTTAACTGTCGTTAAGTGTGTTCATTAGAGAGTGGCGTTTCAGCAGATGACACAGGACGTAGCCGAACACAGAGTAAACAAAACTCGGTTATCGCAGGACAAGCATATTCTCACCGGAGCTTACACTATGCCTATGACATTTAGTGAAAGCTAGAGATTACGGATTACGGTATGTACAGTGGGTATGGAAAGTATTCAGACCCCCTTTTTCACTCTTTGTTATATTGCACCCATTTGCTAAAATCATTTAAGTTCATTTTTTTTCCTCATTAATGTACACACATCACCCCATATTGACAGAAAAACACAGAACTGTTGACATTTTTGCAGATTTATTAAAAAAGAAAAACTGAAATATCACATGGTCCTAAGTATT
>JAHKKF010510881.1:0-10944 GCA_019740295.1 Labeo calbasu | reverse complement strand
TAAAACTGAAATAAAAATAAGTTAAATCTAATATATATATATATATATATATATATATATATATATATACATATTTTTTTTATCACAAAAATATACTAAATTACTTAAAAGCTAAAATAAAAGCTAATTCAAAGTATAAATAAATAATATAATAGCATATAAATAATACTAAATATATTATATAATGAATGTATTAAAATATACAATAAATATATAACCCAATGCATTATTAAAATTTACAAGTTGTGTTTGTTAATATTAATTAATACACTGTGAATTAACATGAACAATGAACAACTGTATTTTTATTAACTTTAACTAGTGATTAATAACTAGTGAAATAAATGTATTGTTCATTAATTGTTCATGTTAAGTAATACATTAACTAATGTTAACAAATGACACCTTATTGTAAAGTGTTGCCATAATATTTATATCTATTTTAATTATAATTAATTCTAATTATATCTATAAAATATTTTCTGGGAGGGGTTTGTTAAAATCCTATTCAGTGGTCCTGTTCTGGTCATGGGAAGCCAAACTTTATTTATTTAAACTACATTTATATAAGCATAACTACTGATAATTAGAGACAATACACATGTCAAATATTGACATTAATATTGTGATATTAATTTGGCCTCTCTCTGCACACACACAATAAGTCAAGTGCTTTGCCTATACAACTAGTTTCATATCCGAAAGGACAAAGGCCAGCATAGTGATGGCTATTTAAAAAAACAGAGATGTCAAATAAAGGCTGAAGATAGAACTGCCCTCTGTGCCACATGCTGCATTATTTCTGTTCTCAGGAAGGTAAAGAATACACCGTCCCGCCCACCCTGACTATAATGGGCCATACCGGAGACATGGCCATTGTTCCCAGCAGACACAGAGAGTGAGGAGAGCTACGCTCTCATGACACACACATACTCATTCCCACAGTCCTGACGTCTCCTTTCTGACTATCACTAACACACGGTCACAAATAACACAGGGTGGACCTCCTTAACATCCCCTCTACTCTAAACAATCAACCCAGAGAGATGATACACAGATAGACCGTATCATTAAGACAGATGATAGATAGATAGATAGATAGATAGATAGATAGATAGATAGATAGATAGATAGATAGATAGATAGATAGATATTATAATTTGAACTCGTGTTAAGAAATTTAGTTCATGTCAGGGTGTTTATCTTAAGCAGATGTAAGCCAGGCGCTAGCACTGCCTTTTCTTTCACTCTAAAACTTAGGTACACATTGTAGGGCTTAACAATAGGAACAGCTGGATGGCCCAAGGCCAGGGCAAGAGAGTTTCGGGATAGTTGACTGAAATAAAACTTGTTCTGTTGGGCCGAAGCGGCATTGTCACTATGTTTTATGTTTGTTGATCATGCACATGTGCTTTATGTTCCTTGCAAACTTTTCTGTGATGTGTTAAAGGAGAAGTCCACTTCCAAAACAAAGATTCACATTTAAGGTACTCACCCCCTTGTCATCCAAGATGTTCATGTCTTTCTTTCATCAGTCGTAAAGAAATTGTGTTTTTTGAGGAAAACATTTCAGCATTTTTCTCCATATAATGGACTGATATGGTGCCCCGATTTTGAACTTCCAAAAGGCAGTTTAAATGCAGCTTCAAACGATCCCAAATGCGGTTGTAAATGATCCCAGCCGAGAAAGAAGGGTCTTATCTAGCGAAACGATCGGTTATATTCATAAAAATAATACAATTTATATACTTTTTAATGTCAAACGACTGTTTTTTTTCTGGTTCATGACAGTTAGTGTATGTCGAAAAACTCCCATCTCATGTTCTCCCTCAACTTTGAAATCATCCTATATCGCTGTTTTACCTTTTTTGTTAAGGGTGTTTTGATCTCCTTTGCATGTTTACCTTCAAAGACTGTGTCGGTACTTCTGCAGCGATGTAGGATGATTTTGAAATGATTTTTGAAGTTGAGGGAGAAAGTACGATTGGAGTTTTTCGAAATATCCTAACTATCCTGAGTCAGAATACACAGAGTTCAGGCAGAGTAAGACAAGATGAGTGTTTGAGATTTAAAAGTATTTAAATTGTATTTTTTTTAATGAAAACAACAAATCATTTCGCTAGATAAGACCCTTCTTCCTCAGCTGTGATTGTTTACAACCACATTTGGGATCGTCTGAAGCCGCATTTAAACTGTATTTTGGAAGTTCAAAATCGGGGCACCATAGCAGTCCATTATATGGAGAAAAATGCAGAAATGTTTTCCTCAAAAAACATAATTTCTTTACGACTGAAGAAAGAAAGACATGAACATCTTGGATGACAAGGGGTACATTATATGTATTTCTCTTTTGTGCATCATAATACATACACACTGCCGTTCAAAAGTTTGGGATCAGTATGATTTTTACTGTTCTTTAAAAAAGTCTCTTATGCTCATAAAAGTTCCATTTATTTAATCAAAAATACTGAAACAAAAGTAATATTATGAAATATTATTGCATTTTAAAATAACAGTTTTCTATTTTAACATACTTTAAAATATAATTTATTTCTGTGGTGAGAAGCTGGATTTTCAGCATCATTATTCCAGTCTTCATTGTCACACAATTCCTCAGAAATCATTTTAATATGCTAAGTTATTATCAATATTGGAAACAGTTGTGCTGTTTTATATTTTTTTGGAACCTTTTGAAATTCTTTTTTCAGGAAGTTAAAAAGAACAGCATTTATTCAAAACAGAAATGTTTTCTAACAATGTAGGTCTTTACTATCACTTTTTATCAATTTAACACATCCTTGCTGAATAAAAGAGAAAGAAAACATTTACTGACCCCAGACTTTGAACGGTAGTGTTTATTGATTCTATTTTAAATAAATGCTGTTCTTTTTAACGTTTTATTCATCAAGGATAAGGAATCCTGAAAAGAGTATCACATGTTCCAAAAAATATTACCAACATATTAAAATGATTTCTGAATGATCATGTGACACTGAAGACTGGAGTAATGATGCTGAAAATTCATCTTTGCATTACAGGAATAAATTCTATTTTAAAGTACATTAAAAATAGAAAACCACTATTTTACAATATTACTGTTTTTTTCTGTATTTTTAATCAAATAAATGCAGCCTTGATGAGCAGAAAAGGCTTTAAAAAACATTAAAAATTGTACTGATCTTAAACTTTTGAACGGCAGTGTATATAAACACACACACACACACACACACACATTATGATGCACAAAAATAGTGGTGAAAAACTGAATGATGTTCAGAAGTTAAAAATCCCCAAATGAATCAGCAGAAAAAAATCCCTACTTTTGAGAACTGTATGTACACACTCTTTTCTTATATACACACCAAAAATATGCAGTGCCCCAAAAACATATGTAGGACAAAAAACATATTACAATGTCTCCTACACAGAATTAGTGGAAAATAGTAGTACGTACCGTCCTGCAGCTGTATCTCATGGAGGTAAAGTGGACTCTGTAGTACATTACAGCGTCCCGGTTCATCTTCCCTGGTCAACAACATCAGGTCTGTGTAGATGAACACTGTAGTCTATAGAGGGCGATAAAGACAACAATCAGTACCGCACTGAAACAATCCCATCTGACCTTCTTGTGTCACTCTCACTCAGCTTCTACCAAGTGAAGATGAACATAATTCTTTATAATGGAAAACATGAGCCTTGATCTTTAACTATTCATAGCGTTCATCTGAACTGGAGAGCAGATGTAGAATTTACTACTGAAAATGAATGGTTTTAATAATATTATACAACTGTAACACCCGTTGCAGTTGTATAATAGTTGCGACGAATCAGGTGAAGTCGAGTTAAGGTCATTCGGAAAGGGAAAAGCTCGGATTCCCACACGGAAAGCAGCGGGCAGGTTGCGCTGCTTTGCCTTTCATGGCGCCCATTGCCCAGGCTTGGAATTAGGCCAGCTTAATAAAAGCAGCTGATCTAAATCACAGTCAAACACACACACGCTCATTCTAGGACACTGGAGGAATGTGTTTAGTGATGTACAGCTCATCCTTCTTAAACACTCTGATCTTTAGAAACTCTTGACTGCATTACTCAAACAGGTCTCTCGGCAAAATTGAGGTCAGCTGGGATGCAGACGGGGGCCCTACGAGAGAGCACAAAGGATGTGACAGACTCTCAAAGGGAATCGCTATAGATACCAAGTCGGTTTTGGAGGCTATTGTGGCATTTAGAGATTTATCTTTGCACAATATTGCTCATGCTGAGGAAGCCGAGGTCATGTTATTCCCAAACTGCAGGTTTCTTTTAAAGCTGCGGCAGAAAAAAAGCTTGGATCAAGGTATCTGCTTCCACACTATGAGGAGCGCATATTTTGTGTCGGGCATTACTGTCAACGAGACAAATATTCCTGTAGTTCCCAAACGGCCGTTCGGTGAAATGGATCTAATAGAAAAGGTAGTGTTTCGTCCATCTCGAGAAAACATCAGGGTCGCTGGACTGGCGGGCTTTTAGAGGGGTATCATGAGAACAAGCTCAAATCTGACCAAGCAAAACAGTCAATTCTCCTGAAAGGGGACACCGGCTCTAGGTCACCTTCAGAGCCCACAAACAAGACATTACAAGAATCGCTTCTGAATGTTTTATCCAAGACGAGATGTTTTAGACAGTATGTCTCTCCTGGAACCAGATAAAGGTCTTGCTTAAAAAAGGTTAGTTTTGGACACGACAACGCAATCTGCAATTAATGCCGGCAGATACGTCAGATATAAAATAGTAATAACAAAGCCATCACATAACTTAAAGGAATGGTTCACCCTAAAAATGAAAATTCTGTTTATTTACTCACTTGTTCCAAACCTATGAATTGCTTTCTTCTGCTGAACACAAAAGAAGATATTTTGAAGAATGCTTGTAACCAAACAGTTGACCGTAGCCACTGACTTCCATAGCAGTTCTTTCCATATTAAGAAAATCAACTGTTCGGTTACCAACATTCTTCAAAATATCTTCTCTAGGGTTGTGTTTATAGCTTGCAATTCTGCCCCCCTTCGTGCCGCAGACATGTGCAGTGTAAATAAGGGGTAATAAATGTATTCATCATACAGTTATGTAACTATTGTATTCATTTATGGTACCGGTAGTGCATAAACTCGCACTAGACTAGGCCAAGCTAGTCAGTGATGATGTTCTTTAATATCGTAAATGTTCTTTGCTCATTTTCTGTAGCTGCTTTTTGAATAACTAAGAAAATGTAAGCATTAGTAACAATGTTCCTATTAAATTGATATCATGTTAAACACATATTAAGTCATATTGAGGCTGCTTTTAGCCTTATGCTGATGTTGGTTCATTTGCCGGCACTGAAACTAAGTAAATAATTAAATAAAAACAGGCTGATGATAGGACAATATGAAAATTGAGCATATCGCCCAACGCTAATCTTCTCATTCAGGTTTGGAACAACTTGAGGGTGAGCAAATGACGACAGAATCGTTTTTTCAGTGTGTGGAAAAGAGCAGCATAAACATTCTGCTAAACATCTCTTTTTATATTC
This sequence comes from Labeo calbasu, assembly GCA_019740295.1. Classification (NCBI taxonomy): domain Eukaryota; kingdom Metazoa; phylum Chordata; class Actinopteri; order Cypriniformes; family Cyprinidae; genus Labeo; species Labeo calbasu. The sequence continues at coordinate 5,393 of JAHKKF010510881.1, read as the reverse complement.
CATGGTAGATTTTTTAATGCTGAATGAATTTCCATTTTTGGATTAACTAGTTAATAGCCAATTCCCATTTTAATATTTCAATTGTTTGTTGAACATTCTTGAATAACTTCAAATTCTGAAGATTTGTACGGCTCTTAGCCATTTTATGTAGTCTGTATTCTAAGGAAGTCTATTTCTGCCACTGAATAAAAAAAATTCAAAAGGTAATGACTTTTTCTATCAGAATTGTGAGATATAAATTCACAGTTCTAACAAATAAAGTCACAATTCTGAGAAATAAAGTCGAGTTTATATTCCAACTTATTCTGAGATATAAACTCACAATTCTGACTTTTTTTCCTCAGAATTGTGAAATATAAACTTGCAATTCTGAGCAACAAAGTTGCAATTCTGACAAAGTCGGAACTGTAAGATATAAACTCACAATCCTGACTTTTTTTTTTAGTTGTGACTATTTTTCTCAGAATTGTGAGTTTCTATCTCGTAGTTGACTTTTTTTCTCAGAATTGTGAGATATAAACTTGCAATTCTGAGAAATAAAGTCGTAATTCTGACCTTTTTTTTTCCAAATTGTGAGATATAAACACGTAATTCTGACTTTTCTCTCAGTATTGTGTTTATAGCTTGCAATTCTGACTTTCCAACACGCAATTGCAATTAAGTCAAAATTGTGAGCTATAAACTCGCAATTCTGAGCACCTTTTTTTCCCCTCAAAATTGGACTTTATATCTTACAATTGCAAGAAAAAAAAGAATTGCAAGATAAATTCGCATTTGTAAGAAACTTCACATTTAAACTCAATTCTGACTTTTTTTCTCAGAATTGCAAGTTTGTATCACACAATTCAGAGGCTATGTTTATACTAGTGCGTTCTTGTTTTAAAATGCATAATTTTTGCTACAGTTACGCCTGTCATTTACACTACTCCAGTGTTAACAGAGACTTAAAAAACGCTGCAGATCCCATTTTAGTTTGAAACTCTAGGGTTGCGTTTCAGTGTAAACGGACCAAAACAGAGACTTTTGAAAACGATGGCATGGCTGCCCACATTCGCTCTGCGTATTCTTGAAACCCGTGTAAATAATAACATAATGCTCATTTGTTGCGTCTCATTTTGGAGGCTACGAAGAACAGAAACTGTTAAATTGCAAAGTAATAAAAAGAAATTACAGTGTGTTTACAGCCCAATGAATAACAGTCAATTTTATTATGGTTACTTCTCTTACATAAGACATCCTTAATGACGCATGCAGCCTGAATGCTCATGTGACATGCATTTTCAGCTGTGTAGTGTAGACAGAGATCTGAAATGCAGTGTAAACACGAGCGTAAGGATCATTTTTATTTTAAAATGCTGTTTTAAAACGAAAACGCACTAGAGTAAACACAGCCTGACTTTTTAACTCGCAATTGAGTTTGCATCACGCAATTCTGAGGAAAAAAAGTCAGGATTGTGAGATAAAAAGTCACAATAGTATTTTTCTCATTAGTCATAAACACATTTATTAAAATGTTCCTGAAAAATTTATCATTAAATACAACTGATTTATAAAAAGCAACACATTTTCTTTCGGGGACAGTGTGAGTTAGAGGCGTTACCTTAAGAGCTATGTGTTTACTGTCATGAAGGATCATTTCCTCTGACAACATTAGGACCCTCTCAGGGCTGCACAGGTCCAGCGGCTGCAATGCAATTAAAGACTCATTACAGCTACACTATGTGCATCACGTCAGTCATTTCATTTGCAGAAGGGTGTGAGTCAGTTCAACATCCTAGATAAACTATAATAACAGCACACTGGCCATTAAATCAGCCAATATAAGGCTACAGGTAATTGGCATGAAATGACAAACAGTGACAGCAGTGTGCTGTAGTGTGGCATATTATGCACAACTATTTTTAACAACATTTTTGTTTAAAAAAAATGCATAATTTTTATATTTGCAGATTTACATGACCTCACATTATTTGCAAAAAATTCTCTCACATCACAAATAAAGCTAAAGAAAATTAAAAATGTTGAAATTTTATGAAAATTTACATAATTTACATTCTTACATATACATTTATACAGATCTGAACCAAAAATAAATAATAAAAAAAAACTCAAGAACAAACTGTGAATTTCAATTAATTAGCCATTATACTCATATAATACAGTAACACAAACCACCATCTTTTAACTATGGAAGCCCGTTTCCGTCACTTAATAAAAAATAAAAAAAGGTAATCGTGACTTTTTATCTTAACAATTCTGACTTTTGTCTTAGAATTGCATGATAAAAACTCGCAATTCAGACTTTTTTTCTCAGAATTGTAAGATATAAACTGGCAATTGTGAGTTATAAAGTCAGAATTGTAAAATATAAAGAAATAAAGTCATGATTACCATTTTTTAATTTTATTTGACTTTTTTTCTCAGAATTGCAAGTTTATATCTCACAATCGTGACTTTTTTTCTCAGAATTTGAAAAAAGTCTGAATTGTAACTTTATAGACTTTATATCTCGCAATTCTGACTTTACAACTCGCAATTGTGAGTTTATATCTCCCAATTCTGAAAAAGGTCAGAATTATGTAAAAAAAAAAGTTAGAATTGCGAGATACAAACTGACTTTTGTGAGAAAAAAAGCCAAAATTGCGCGATGAAATCTTAATGTCTTGCAATTATTTATATTACGCAATTCTGAGAAAAAAGTCAGAATTGTGTCTTTATAGACTTTATATCTCACAATTCTGACATCTTAATTTTAAGAAAAAGTCTGAATTGACTATAGACTTTATATCTCACAGTTCTGACTTTATAACCCACAACTGTGTGTGTCAGAATTACGTGAAAAATGTTTTTGCGAGATACAAACTCTGAGTTTGGGAGTTTTTATCTTTTATCTTGCAATTCTGACATTATTTCTTGCAATTGTGAGTTTATATCATGCAATTCTAAGAAAAAAAGGTCAGAATTGTGAGTTTATATCTCGCAATTCTGAGGAAAAAAGTTTGAAATGTGAGATTTTTGCAATAACCTTTTTTATTTTGTATTCAGTGGCAGAAACGGGCTTCTATATTTAACTAGCAATTAAATATTTAAAATAAAACGTACAAAAACTCAATAGTAAACCTCGAAGATAAACAGATAGTGATCATACCTGAACAAAAACTGGGAAGATGAGAATCTTAGGTGCCAGACTGACATATGTGCCATAGTTGGAGTGAGGCAGGTGCGACTGGACAATAGTGCAGTTCTGATAGTTGGCGAAGCTCTGTCTGTAGGATGAGGGAGGCAAGGAGGTGGTCTTACTGTTCATAGACCTGCACAAGGTGGCTTGTGCTTGCAGGCCCCCATTCTGCAGATAATCTGGGCTCTGCTGCAGTCCTCTGCTGGTCTGATAGATTCTTCCTAAAAAGCAACATGAAATATCATCAAGAACTTGTAAAAATGTACCATTCTATTACAACTTTTTTGGCATCTACCATAGCATTACTTGAGGTACCCTGGAGTAGCATGCAAACAGCTCAAAAGTTTACGGTTGGTACAGGGTTTTTTCAAAGGCAACATTTATTTGCTCAAAAATGCATCTTTACCTAAACGTGTAGAACAGAAACCGTAAACCTTCTTATGGGCTCTCTTACCTAGAGTTCCCAGTGTGCCATTGGAGTCAGAATACACTGGCTGCAATATCTGCAATATTAAACATACAGATAAGCTACATGTTACCCCATCCTTCAGTCAGAATGAACATGAATACAATTGCTTTCAGATTCCCACCTGGTTTCCAGGACTGACAGGAGAGAGGATGATGTAGTTGTCGCCATTTGATGATGTCACACGGGTACCTTTGAGGGTCTGTGTGCGTGTTTTGTAATCATTTTCTTCTCGTTTGCCAGTCCAAGACCACAATGACTCTCCCACTCCGTTTCCTGTGTTTTCAGGGACACTTGCTTTTTTACGCCGACCCTGTTTGTGATTGGTGGGTCGAGAGAGTAAAGGTGGGGTTTTGTTTTGTGTCTTTGCAGTTGACGCGTGAGAATCAAATCCGGAGGGTTTGTAGGAAGGCCTGTGGATGAGCCCCTCATAGTAAGGCTTCATAATAGGCACCGTCCTCCACACCACCACTGTGATCTCATTACGACAGTTCCTGCAAGAAGAAGAATGAATTTAATGATAAGGCATGAATGCATTTCAAATGAACCCTTAGTTTCACTTGATGCACGTCACCTCATTAAACTATTACTATTAAAAAATAGTATGAAGTAAAAAGGTGGTACCACTTTATTTTAAGGACCAGTACTCACTAAGAACTGCATTTTACTAGCATATTGGCTGTTTATTAGTACATATAAAGCATATATTAACACCTTATTCTGCATGACCATATTTTAGATCCCATAATTCTACCCTATACCTAAACTACAAGCAAATTAAGAGTTTATTGTTAATAGTTAATTAATAGTGAGAACTGGTGTGACCAAAAAGGTGTTGTGAAACCTGTAGCTACAAAATGATGACCAAAAACATCCCTACACACCTGATGGCATGTGCCAGATCCACACACTTCCAGTGTTCAACCGGCTGGCCGTTCAGCTGCAATAATGTGTCCAACTGCTGTAAACCTGCCTGGTGAGCTGGACCACCTAAATAAAACAGACAAAAACACTCGAGATCATAAACCATAGTTAAATAAAGTTTCCCCATCAAAGAGAAAAAGACAAATGACATCTCTTTGATATATTGATTTTGTTTACACTTCATTTTCTGGTGTCCTGTATTCAAATAAGAACATAGAGTTACTATAGGGTTAGCATTAGGATTTGGGTTATTGCATGTAATTATTCATAATTTACTTATGTTACTATAATACATGTAAAATGTGTAACAAGGACACTGTAAAATAAAGGGTTATACTTTATTTAAGGTGTCACTGTTTAAAGTACAGAGTAAAATTAATTAACTACATGTACTTACTATATGGTTGGGGTTAGGATTAGGGTTTGGTTTAAGGTTACTTGCATGTAAGTATGCATACTTTATTGTTATTATAATAGTAAGTGTTCACGTATCTACGCTAAAGTTCCTGAGGTTTTAACGATATTTAAAACTATGCTCAGATTTACCAACATACCAACGTCTGCAATTCAAAAGTTAGATATATCATTATGAACCAAAGAAAAGGAATCTGTTCTGCTCATCAAGGCTGCATTTATTCGATCAAAAATACAGAAAACAGTAATACTGTGAAATATTATTACAATTTAAATTAACGGTTTTGTATTTGAATGTACTTATAATTTATTTCTGTGATGCAAAGCTGTAATTTCAGCATCATTACTCCAATCTTCAGTGTCACATGATCCTTCTGAAATCATTCTAATATCTTGGTTTATGATCAATGT
>JAHKKF010510879.1:0-36785 GCA_019740295.1 Labeo calbasu | reverse complement strand
CGACAGACGCTGAAATCACCGCGAGCGTCACGCACGCTTCAGTGTGTGTAGTAAACAAAACCGCTCGTCTGCTCCATTCATTAAAACAGAGACACGCAGAACGTGCAGGATTTAAATAGTATTTTTGTGGCATAATATTTACAGATACTAGTCAATATTGCGGTTTGATTTAAGTGTAATGACCTACTTTCGATTAATTCATTCAAACTTGCACATATTCCATGACATTCCGCGTTATTCAGTAAATTCCATTTTTATGACTGGATTCCGCAATTCCGTCTGCGTTTTCCACGTCGTGGAAATCATAGGGCCCTAACAATGTCCTTACTACATTTCTGGGCCTTGAACGTGGTAGTTGTGTTGCTGTTTATGCAGGGTCAGAAAGCTCCTGAATTTCATCAAAAATATCTTAATTTGTGTTTCGAAGATGAACGAAGGTCAAGGTTTTTGGGTGAACTATCCCTTTAACAAAGTCACTTTCCACCCCATGTTTACATCTACTGTACAGAGGCACCAGGAAGAACAGTTTACAATGGTTTATATGTAATACGTACTTGGAGTCTTAGGCAGTACTTTCTTAGGCAGCAAAGGCTCACAGATCTCTCTAAAACAAACATCCTGTTGAACTTTATATGTCCTTTTGTACCTGAGGGTGAAAACATTTGCTCAGTTAAAACAGATACGACTGTTGAATCAGACTAGACCAAAACAGGACAATAGACATATCCAGACAGCAGACACTTACAAATAATGGCAGACACCATCCTCCCACACAGGGACACTCTTTGTTTCGGAGTAAAGGCGAGTACATGGGTGAGGTACTCGCTGACAATCTGTATACAACAGGGCAGAGAAAGAACATATACAAAAGGTGGTGTTGACTAAAGATGATAATATTTTTCATTTTGTTAAACTGATGCTTTAAAATTATTTTGGTGAAATACAGATTCCGGTGTCTAGTTGGTGGGATAGTAAAAGAAAAGCTATTCTTCAATTTGACATTTATTAGGGATTCACTGGTGTGTGTTTGCATGCTTGTGAATGAACAGACGTGGTTATACTGACATAGCTCACACCGTCTGCCCTTGAAACCAGCGGCACAGTTGCAGCTGAACGACTCGTTGGTCTGCGCACATGTTCCACCATTCTGGCAGGACTGAGTTCTGCAGTCTTGGGATGACTCTGAAATTTATTGAAATGTTTTTGGATACAAACACATAAACACAATACTTTGCTACATGAAGAGTTTAAACATTGGCGAGCTTGAAGCTTTTTCATGTTTGGATTTATTTAGCTGCTCTTTTAAATACACAATCACATACATAAATATGCATTTTTTTAAACAGCTATAAGTCACTTTTTGGAGGGCTGAACCATAATAGATTGCTGATAGATGTGGTTTGTTTACGGTTACTGTCATGCTGTAGATTTTTCAGAATACATGCAGTGGTATTCTGCCACAGTCTCTCTCTCAGCTGCGACCAATTAGAGAGTTTAAATACCACCAACTGTTAAAACATTGTCCTGTTTTAAGAACCATGAACTCCCTGTCTAAAGTTAATCAACAGTTTTCACTTGTCTAATAATAATCTTCATAAGGTTTTATTGCAAAATCACCTACCAGATTTACTCTTTGTCGCTTCTTCAGGAATTTCCAGAGCTAGACTTATCTTATTGGTGGTTTCTTCCATCTTTTCTAATTTGACTGGAGGTTCAGGCTCTGTTTAAAAAGATACAATGGCAGAAATGGAAAAATCAGGTTAAATAAAACTAGGGTTTTCAAATTGTTTATGCAAGGGAACCCTTCCAAAAATATCAAGGCAGTTATATACAGTATTTTCATATATATTTACTTAATGTTAACCACAAAACTGTAAATACTATATTGTGTTTATGCTGCTTTTATTCCCTCAAAATTAATTAATTGGCTTTTATTTTAAAGTACACTGTAGGCTACTAAAACCACATCAAATTACTAAAATATTATCTGAAAAATAATTACTTTGGAATGTTAACAGTGTATCTTTTTCTACCCATTATTAGATCACTACAGATATAACCTGAAGAGTAACATTTAATTCATTTTTAACATTTTTATTTAGTGCTTTCATAATAAATATCATTCCAAAGCAAATTTCCAGAATATATTGAATTACGATTCCAAGCTTAAGGAAACAATGGTAATGAGAACTTAGTAGAAAGACAAAACACAATAAGAATGGGGTGATAAACATCATAATTTTTTTCCCCATAAACCTATACGCACATTCACAGTAACATTTAAAAAAAAAAAATAATAAAAAAATCACAATTAATCTCAACGATCTGATTGACTGTGTGTAGGAAAATTACAGTAATAACATCAAATGTGGTAAATGTGAAAAATGTTATTGTATTTATTATTCAGTTAAAATGTTAACTTTGACAACCCTAAAAAAAAAAATTGAAAAAAGTTTCCAACATTGAAAACTACAACGGCATTTTAGTGCCATGTTACAAATAAATAAATAAAAATCTAAGATTACGAGATTAAAATCGAAATATTTTGAGAATAAATTCAAAATATTTTGACAATAAAGTCAAAATTATGAGAATAAAATCAAAATGTTTCAGGAATAAAGTCAAAATTACGAGAATAAAGTCAAAGTGTTTCGAGAATAAAGTCAAAAATCACAAGAATTAATTTGTAGCAATTATGAGATTAAATTTATAATATTTTTCAGAGTATATTCTAGACTATTTTGCGCATGCAAATGGCCCCTGAGAAATTCTCAACTTTCAAAACTGTCAGTTTTATAGCAAAATACGAACAATATATCTATTACAATAATGTGTTCTTCACGCACTTTAATCTGGCGTGACACATCAAAGTTTAAGCGTCATCTTTCAGATTACGAGACATTCAATTCATTAAATTAGGCTGTACTGTTTTTTTTTTTTTATTTCTTCTGATGTTTCTTCACGTTTATATCATGCTGTAAACTTGAAATAAAGAGGTAAAACACATTTATAAGTTGTATTTCATGATTCATTCAGAATTTGAAAGCTGAGCTATGTTATATTAAAAACAAAGCATAAAATTACTGCGATTATTGGGTGGCTGCCGTGCTACAAATAATGAATGGAAGACGTTAAATATTATTTCCAATCATTTACTGTATTATATTGTGAATAAAACAGCTTGTGAATAATCACTTATATACCTCAGAAAAGACAAAAATATAACTTATGTTAACGAGTTTGAGTCCACTTTAACCTTTAGAAAGTTTAATTGTTGTTTTTAATTAAAATGTAAGAAATGAAAGTTTGGGCGCTACAGACATCTTTACGGAGTAGGTGGTGGAATTTTCACAAAGAAAACTGTATAATTTAATAAAATCAAATGTCTCATTGTAATCAAAAAGACAATCGATTCACATGAATACAACGATCTGTCCTGCCATATTGAAGAGTGTGACAAACACAATACTGTAAGACACATTGTTTGTATTTTGCTATAAAATTGATTTTGAAAGCTGAGACTTTGTTTTATATTAAAAGCACCAAAAGCACAAAGCATATTGCTATTTTTGGCTGGCTAGTGCACTACAAATAGGCCTAATAAATGCAATCGAAGGCATGAAATATTATTTCAAAGCATACACTCCCTGCGAGTATGACACGTGGTATGACTTCTACTAATAATTCCACATATACTGAAATAAATTCCGGTATTCAAATTTAATTATCAGAATTTCGACTTTATTATCCTAATTTTAGATTTTTTAAACATGGCACTAAAACACCGTCGTAGAAAACGTCTTGAATTAAACACAAATTAATTTTTTTAGACAATTCATCTAAAATGATTTAAAATAACATAAAGGGATAGTTCACCCAAAAATGAAAATTACCCCATAATTTAAAATGTCCTGGCTCTTCCAAACTTTATAATGGCAGTGAATGGGTGTTGAGATTTTGAAGTCCAATAAAGTGCATCCATCCATCATAAAGTATACTCCGCACTGCTCCAGGTGGTTAATAAAGGCCTTCTAAAGCAAACTGACACATTTGTGTAAGAAAAATATCTATATTCAAAACTGTATAAACCATAATCTCCAGCTTCCGTTAACTGTCGTACATGTGTTCACAAGAGAGTGGCGTTCCAGCAGATGACAGAGCGCAGAGGGGAGAGCAAACAAACAAAACAAAACAAAACAAAACACCGGTCACAATTAGAAGTACAAAATAAGGATTTGTAAAGAAAAATGTCAGAGGATTTCAATATAAGCCAAGAGGAGGCTGATTTACTTTTGCTGTAAACAAAAGTCTCAAGAAACTAGCATATTCTCACAAGAGATTACACTATGCCTAGTTCCTACATCATCTGCTGGAATGCCACTCTCTCGTGAACTCGCATAGGACAATTAGTGGAAAAATTTGGATATTTTATGTTACAAAAACACATCAATTTGCCTCAGAAGGCCTTTATTAACCCCCCGGAGCTGTGTGGAGTACCTTTTATGATGGATGGATGCCCTTAATTGGACTTCAAAATCTCAACAGCCATTCACTGCCATTATAAATCTTGAAAAAACCAGGACGTTTTTTAATATAACTCCTTTAATATAACTATTCATCTGAAAGAAGAAAGTCATATACACCTGGGATGGCTTGAGGGTGAGTAAATCATAGGGTAGTTTTTATTTTTAGGTAAACTATTCCTTTAAAACTCATTTTAAAAATGTAACTTATTACCATTATATATGAAAAAATTACTGACTTGTGCGGTGTCTGATGGTTTTCTGTGGAAGGTTGGTAAATTTAGCTGTAATTCTCCCTCTTCCGTCAATAAGCTCTGTATATCTGAAAGAGAAAACCAAACACAGAAAGCTCATTATTGTACAAACGGCTTCCTAGCATTGCGTCTAGAATTGCATCTGTACAGTACTATACCTTTGTGGCTCTTCAAGGAGTTCTGTGTGGTCATCTGTGCCTCCATCTTGAACTTGTGTCAAAGTCTGTCCTATCTGGAAGTCCGGTCCTGCCTTAGGTCTGTCACCTCGGCTTTGGCCTTTTGAAACTGGTACTGTGCAATACAAGATACCCAGACGGGTCACCATGACAAAGACATCTTGATAATCAGCATACAAGCAGCGATCTTAAGTATCAGCGACTCACGTGTGGTAAAGGCTAGGTGTTGAGGGACGCTCTGAACGTTGTCCTGGCCCGTTTTGCGCACAGCAGTGAGGGCAAGTCGGTAATGTTGTCCTGGAGCGAGGTCTCGTAGTGTGTACGTCCCTAAACTTCCATCAGGTAGGTAGCGGCTACGAGTGCTCAGGCCTCGAGTAATATTGACCACAAAACCGTCTGGAAGACTCCGAGGATGATGGTCCCATGTGATTCGAGCAGAGGTGGTGGTGATGTGGGAGAGTGAAAGGTTCTGAGGTGGAAGCGGTCCTGATGGAGAGAAGAGTATAATGTGCTGTTACTTACTACAAAGGTGCATGTGTTTGTAACAGAGCTGAAGAGATACTCACTGGTCCAGAAGTGTAGCGGCCCAGAAGATTTGCTAGTTGATGGCAGGTCTTCAGGGCGCAAACCACTCTGTGTGACTACGTCTACTGTGTACATCTGACCTGGGAGCAATGTGCTGTGGGTTACACACAACTAATCAGTACAATATGTGTTTTTCATGTGCATATTTTAAATCTTTATGTGATCTCAGAATATTGTATCAAATGTAGTGATGCACCAAAATGTCAGAAACCTTAAACAAGAACTACGGCAACAACAAATTAGTTTTAGGACAGACAAATTTTAACTCTCAGTATATTTTGTAGACACACAACAAGTGTATAAACTACAACAGGTAAACATGTCAGCAGGGTGTACACACTTAATGAAAATGATGTTAGAGTAGCAATATGGAAAATTTCTTCGCCTGAAATATCAAGAGGCAGCTTGTTGCAAAAGAAATTTACTATGATTGGTTTAATAGTCCAGTGTTTGACAGGAATGAAAATGAGGCTGTGAGGGATTGAAGTGTCATTGCAAAGACTGTCTATTCATCAGCCTCATTTTTGATCCATGTTAAATTCAGTATGATGTTTAACCTGAATAGGTCCTGAATAGCATAAAGACTTAAATTACCCAAATTTAATTATTGAAATGTTATTTATTTAAATGGCTAAATGAAAACTTTAATAAAAAAAAAAAAAAGAAAACATGTTTATAACTGATTAATTTCAAAACTGCATTATAATTTGTCTCACATCATTTAGGGTTATGTCCCTAAAAAAAAAGAGAACAACAAAAATAAAAGTATTTCTCTTATGTGTTACTTATTTGTAATTAGGCTGATAAGAATTTTCATTTTGGGCCAAACTGTTCTATTAAAGCTCTACTTACTCTTTTTATTACTTAAGAGCACATTGGTACATAATGTTACAGTATATTAAATGTTAATAATATGCAATATTGCAATATTATTATATTTTTAACCTTTAAAGTTTAAATATGAAATATGTACATGGATGAATCGTTAACAATAAACGCTCTCACATGCATTTTTAAAATGCCGCGAAAAATGACGTGCCCCGGAAATGACCGATCTTGTGCAATTTAAAAGTTACATTCACTGCATAGCCCACTCGCACCAAAAAGGAAGAAAACCAACTGTTTATATATAAGAGTGGAACCGATGATACTTTTGTTCAGCTCTGTGGTAAGTAATTAGCAAGCTTATTAAGTTTTATCTAGTTAAGTTCAACCAAAACCAAGTTATGTCATAATGTGGCTACTCACATGTCATGAACACAAACCAGCGTGATTTTCTTCCGTGAAACACAAAAGGTGAATTTTTAAAGAGTATATGTAAATCATATTGAGCGGTGCAGTTCTTTACTATTAAACTATTAAAGTCAACATATTCTATGGAGAAAAATACTTGCAAATACACCGGCAAGCATGAGATGTTATTGTGGCCATCTAGTGGCTAATACGTGTATTGCAGGCAAACGTTCTAAGTACAAAGCAGAAGATTGTCAACCATTGTGCAAATTGTTGTTTTATGATGTGTTGATAGCCACTTTTCACATGCTGCCTTCAAGTGCACTTTCAGAAACTCCTACTTGTAGGTCCAGAGATTCATTATTATATTATGACACATTATTTGGCTGTACAGTAAGGGGGAAAAAATATGATTATTCATGTGCTCAGAACTTGTAAATGATATTTCTGACTGCACTTGAAGGCTGCAGCAGACTATATTTACAAGATCATTCTCTTAAAGGGATAGTTCACCAAAAAATGAAAATTCTGTCATTAATTACTCACCCTCATGTCGTTCCAAAACCGTAAGACCTTTTTTAAAACACAAATTAAGGTATTATTGATGAAATCCAATAGCTTTCTGACCATGCATAGATAGCAATGTAACTACCACGTAGGTCCGGTAAGGTATTAAAGGAGAAGTCCACTTAGAGATTCACATATAATATACTTACCCCCTTGTCATCCAAGATGTTCATGTCTTTCTTTCTTCAGTCAGAAAGAAATTATGTTTGATTGAGGAAAACTTTTCTGCATTTTTCTCCATATAATGGACTGGTATGGTGCCCTGATTTTGAACTTCCAAAAAGCAGTTTAAATGCGGCTTCAAACGATCCCAAATGCGGTTGTAAACGATCACAGCAGAGGAAGAGGGGTCTTATCTAGCGAAACGATCGGTTATTTTCATTAAAAAAATACAATTTAAATACTTTTTATTCTCAAACGCTCGTCTTGCCTTTCTCTCCATGAACTCTGTGTATTCTGGCTCAAGACAGTTAGGGTATGTCGAAAAACTCCAATCGTATTTTCTCCCTCAACTTCAAAAATCATTTCAAAATCATCCTACGTCACTGTTCAAGTTCTGAACCAGTCTTTGCAACGTGAACATGCAAAGAAGATCAAACACCCTTAACAAAAAAGGTAAAACAGCGATATAGGACGATTTTGAAGTTGAGGGAGAACATGAGATGGGAGTTTTTTGACACACCCTAACTGTCACGAACTGGAACATAAACAGTCCAAGCAGAGCAAGACAAGACGAGCGTTTGGCATTAAAAAGTATATCACTTGTATTTTTTAAAATGAAAATAACCAATTGTTTCGGTAGATACGGCGCCGACCCGAAGCCGCATTTAAACTGCATTTTGGAAGTTCAAAATCGGGGCACCATATCAGTCCATTATATGAAGAAAAATGCTGAAATGTTTACCTCAAAAAACATTATTTCCTTACAACTGAAGAAAGAAAGACATGAACGTCTTGGATGAGTAAATTATTTGTAAATTGTTGTTCTGGAAGTGGACTTCTCCTTTAAGGACATTGTTAAAATACTCCATGTGACATCAGTGGTTCAACCTTAATTTCATGAAGCAATGAGAATACTTTTTGTGTAAAAATAAAACAAAAATAACAACTTTATATAACAACTTTAAGTCTTTGATGTATGTTCACAAGAGTACCTTTTCGTTGCTGTCTATGCAGGGTCAGAAAGCACTCAGATTTCATCAAAAATATCTTACTTTGTATTCTGAAGCTGAACGAAGGTCTTACGCCTTTGGAACAACATGAGGGTGAGTAATTGATGACAGAATTTTCATTTTTGGGTGAAGACTATGCAATCTGCAGAATTTTGTTTTATTTTTCTGCATGCGTGCGCTGATCTTGTTCTGTGTCATGACTGACCTGAAGGTGTACTCTGTGACGCTGCTATTGAGCACGGCTGTGCGAGCTCCGCTACCATCTGCAGGCACCAGGGACACCCGAACCTGACTGATCGCAGCATGGCGGCCAACATGCACCAGCCACCGCAGCCATACTTGCGAGGATGACACATTCATGACCTCCAGCTGTTCCACCTTACGTGGCCCTGAGACAGAAAAGGAGAAGATGAATATGTGAGTAAACACTCTACATGTACATGTTAGTTCAGCACTATTATTGTGTAAAAATTGAGAAAAAACAAATCACATTTAAAAATCATACAAATAACACAAATAACATTCATATGTATTTAAGGGCCAAAACAAATAAGCATGAAAAGAAACATATATTTAAATCCAGCTGTCACATTGTGCTAAGGAAACAGGATGTGACATAATCACCATGTAGGTACAGAAGAAAAAGTGGGAGCTCTCACTAGTGCGGATGAGAGCGAAAGCCGGCTGGCTTATGTCATTGCTGTTGGTGTTGCGTTTGACGGAGAAGGTGGAGATGTTGTAAAGCTGTCCGGGGTTCAGGCCCTGGAGTACATAGGTAGAATGCTGCTTCTCTAGGAATTCTGTCTTCCTCGGTCCACGACCAATAGGAGCAAAGGCAACAGCAAAGCCGCTGATTAAATTCTGAGTGGCATCTGACTGATCCCAGCGCAACTCGACTTCATTTTCTTCTACCCGCAACACATGTAGGCCAGATGGAGGCAACAGGTCTGGGAACAGTGAAAGTATTATAAATAATACCTTCTAAACCAGTGATTCTTAAAGAGATAGCTCACCAAAAATGAAAAGTCTGTCATTAATTACTCACCCTAATGTTGTTCCAAACCTGTAAACCTTCGTTCATCTTCGTAACACAAATTAAGATATTTTTGATAAATTCTGAGAGATTTCTGACCATGCATAGACAGCAATGCAACTACCACGTTCAAGGCCCAGAAAGGTGGTAAGGACATCATTAAAATAATCTATGTTACATCAGTGGTTCAACCTTAATTTTATGAAGCTACAAGAATACTTTTTGTGTGCAAAGAAAACAAAAACAATGCCTTTACTCAACAGTTTCTTTTCTTCTGTGTCAGTATTCAAGGCGTGTTCAAAAGAGTACACAATGCATCCATGCGGTGCTGCTGACAAGAACCCGGACGAGCTGCATCTTGTTTAAATGCACACACATGGTCGTGGTACCTTTGTGAACGTGTGAGTCAGAAAAGTTAGAACGCTCTCGGATTTAATCAAAATATCTTAATTTGTGTTTCGAAGATGAACGAAAGTCTTACAGGTTTGGAACGACATGAGAGCGAGTAATTAATGACAGAATTTAAATTTTTGGGTGAACTATCCCCTTAACTAGTGGGCTGTGGCCCACTAGGGGACCTCAGCAAACTTCCAGTGGGAAAACAAGCATTTATTTTATTTAAAAACACTAAAATAAACATATCTCTTTTAATTTACACCCTCAAAAACTTTTTTCTTTAAAGTATGAGGTAGCTTAAGTTAAAAAAAGATATTTCTAGATAAAATGCCCTTGGTGTTTTAAGAGTTTATGAAAGAATTTATATTTTTATAGCTGTGTACAGCTAAAAAATATTTGATCAAGTAGATATAGTGAGTAAAATAAACAAATAAATAACTTGAACAATTAATCACCAAAGTCTGGAAACATCATGTAAATTAACTGGTTAAATAAGTGGGATCCCTGTAGAACATCCATTAAAACTACTGTAATTTAGAAACTTTTAAAAAAAATTATATTAATTATATATACATTTAAATTCATTTAAATTATACACTCTTAAGAAACCTATTAGCCTATATGGGGGCTCTTCAAATATTGTTGTGGACAATGGGGAATTTACTTGAAATGAAAAAGGTTAAAGGAGAAGTTAATTTCCAGAACAAAAAAAAAACAGATTATTCACTCACCCCTTTTCATCCAAGATGTTCATGTCTTTTTTTCTTTAGTCGTAAAGAAATTATGTTTCCTGAGGAAAACATTTTAAGATTTCTCTCCATATAGTGGACTTCTATGGTGCCCCCGAGGTTAAACTTCCAAAATGCAGTTAAATGTAGCTTCAAAGGGCTCTAAATGATCCCAGCTGAGGAAGAAGGGTCTTATCTAGCAAAACGATTGGTTATTATCTAAAAAAAAAGACAATTTATATACTGTTTAACCGCAAATGCTCATCTTGTCCAGCTCCGTGTGAACTCTGTGTATTCCGGTTCAAGAAAGTTAGGGTAGGTTGTAAAATTCCCATCTCATTTTCTCCTCCAACTTCAAAATCGTCCTACATCGCTGCAGAAGTATCGACCCAGTGTTTACAAGGTGAATGTGCAAAGAAGATCAGACGCCCTTTACAAAAAAAGGTAAAACAGTCATGTAGGACGATTTTGAAATTGGAGAAGAAAATGAGATTGGAGTTTTTCAACATACCCTAACTGTATTGACCCGGAATGCACAGAGTTCACGCAGAGCTAGACAAGGCGAGCATTTGAGGTTAAAACGTATATAAACTGTAATTTTTTTTTTAGAAAATAACCAATTGTTTCGCTAGATAAGACCTTCTTCCATGGCTGGCATCGTTTTCCTCAAATGTTTTCCTCAAAAAAAAAATTCTTTACGACTGAAGAAAGAAAGACATGAACATCTTGGATGACAAGGGGGTGCATAAATGATCTGTAAATTTTGGAAGTAAACTTCTCCTTTAAAAACAACTGCTCTAAAATATGATAGGAAAATAAATTTGTTATGAACACAGTGCATACATACCAAATACATACCAACGAATAGATTTATTTTAAGTTTGTATTAAGAAGCAAACTTCCCATATCTCTGAATAATTAATAACTTCCCTGGAAGCAATTTAAGAAATCATGTTGCCAGTAAAAACACAAACTCTGAATTCCATTCTATCATAATATCTAGTTTCTTTCTAAATAGGCTCCACTTAAATAAAATGAATGGATATGGGTTGATTTTGAATAATGGAAGATCAGGAGCTGACCTCTCTCACAGTCTCTCCCTGTGTGGCCCACCCTGCAGGCGCAGCTGTAGTTCCCCCTTCTATCACTCCAACAGACGCCTCGGTTCCCGCACGGCTGCAGTACACATGGGTTCTCCACTAGACGGCAACAGAGGACCAATTGAGACTTTACATTTAAAGCACCCTGTCTGACAAAGGTGCAGAGCTAATGTAACAACCCTAGACTTCCAGAACACAGATTTCACTGACAGTTTTAATTTTATTCACACCTAGAAAAATCATTTTGTGAGTTTGTGAGGATTTTAATAATTCAGATCAATGTAACATAGCAGAAAGCAGACTGTTTCTGTCATAGACAACTTTTTTCTCTCATAGTTTCCTCAGTGTCACAATTTTGATGCTTTTTATTTATTCTCTTATTTGTGATGTATTGTGCAACTTTTCAGGAGTAATATTTAATCATGGTCAACATACATGTCTGGCAGCGGTCTCCAACATAACCCTCTTTGCACACACACAGGTGGTTCCTCCTGTAGCCCCGGCATACACCTCCGTTCAAGCAAGGATTTGGCTCACATCCATCCTGTTCTGCAAAACAAAAACACATCTGTATCATAAGATGGAAAATCCTTCACTCTGAAAGGTGGGATGTTTGTAGGTGATAAAGTAGGTGTGAAGTGTTTGTGTATCAAATCAGATTTACTGTAAGTCAGAATCAAGGGGTAAGCGGATTATACAGAATGACAAAAACAGTTGTAGATGCAAGCTGGAAAATGAGTTGGGAATCAAGGCTCAACAAAAACAGGTTTGTTTTTCTTTCTATAGTTACCATAATGTAGCACATCTTTATGTAGGTTATGGAGTTTATTGCTATGTAAGCTACAAGCATAATTTTATGTTTGCAAAAGCCCTATGTTTTCTGGTAGATGCTTCATACTGTAATACCACCCTAAGGATGAAAAATAAGTGTCTATAAAAAGCATAGTTTTTATGTTTTACAAAGTCACAGATAGTTTAACTGGAATTTTTTTGACACTGATCAACAGACAAATAGTCTTTAATGTCAAAATCAAAACTATTTTCTACAGATTCTACAGGTTATTATGGTTATTACACACAAACTAATGTTTTGCACAAGTGTTTGAGTTTAGCAGATGCACCTTTGGCAGCAATAACAGATTTGAGTCTGTGTAAATAACATTAGATTTGCACATCTGGACACTGCAGTTTTTCCCCATTCAGGTTACATGGAGACTGAGTGTACGGCCTTTTTCTAAGCCAACCCGGTAGGTGTCTTGCAGACTCCATCAGGTTTTCCTTTTTGCATTTTGCTGCATTTATTTGATCTTTTACCTTTATCAAGGGTTTTTAGGCATTCTGCAGAGATTGATCTCGACAATGTTTTACACAAATTAGGGAAGATGTGTTTCTGATTATACACAGTGTGAACTTAGCCAAAAAAAAAACTCAGTTTTGGTCTCATCAGACCTTGGAACCTTCTAGCTGGTGGAAGTCTTCCAAATGCCTTCTACAAGATTGTAGCAGAGCTGTTCTATGACATTTTTAGTAACGGCTTCTCTTTGCCATTCACCCTCAGAAGCATTCGGGTAACAGTTATCTGCACAGCCTTGATAATTTTTGGTTTTTCCAAATCTTGTATCATCATCAGAATTGCCAGTGGCCTCCTGCACAAATCTTCCCTATGCATTTTTGCCACTCAGTTTTAAAGGCATAGTTCATCTGTGCCATGGTGGCTTGGATATATTTTACATTTGACAAAGTCACTTGGAGCTGCTTGGAATGTTTGTTTTTTTTTCCACCTAAATGTAAGTTCTTCCATAACACTGACTCACCGAAAATTGGACATTTCAGAAAGAAGTGTATTTATATTACAATCAAATGAAACCCCTTAGCTAAACTAAATGAATCTTAATTTGGCCATTCATGTCACTTTTAAACCAACTGGCTGCCTCAATGATTTAGTTCATATTAAAAGGCTGTCAAACTTCTGAGAACAATTCTGTTTGACTTTTTTGTATTTAACACCACAGTATGGAAGCCTGTTTCCACCACTGAGTAAAAAAAATTTAAAAAGGCAATTGCAAGTTTTCATTTCACAATTCTGACTTTTTTCTCAGAATTCCTTGATAAAAACTAGCAATGCTGACTTTTTTCTCAGAATTGTAAGATATAAACTCGCAATTGTGAGTTATGAAGTCAGAATTGTTAGTTTATATCTTGCAATTCTGACTTTTTTCTTGCAATTCCAAGTTTGTATTTCGCAATTTTGACTTTTTTCTCTTGCAATTCTGAATTTTGTGAGTTATAAAGTCAGAATTACACAATATAAACTTGCAATTCTAACTTTTTCTCTTGCAATTCTGACTTTTTTTCTCAGAATTGCATGATAAAAACTCAAAATTGATAATTGAGTTACAAAGTCAGAATAGTGGGATATAAATTAGCAATTGCGAGCGGAATTGCGAAATAAAACCCTGTTATTCTGACTTTTTTCTCTTGCAATTCTGATTTTTTTTCTTGCAATTGCAGGTTTGTATCTCGCAGTTCTGCCTTTTTTTTCTCTTGCAATTCTGAGATATAAACTCACAATTGCGAGTGACAAAGACCAATTCTGAGAGGGGAAAAAAAGACTCATGTTCTCAGAATAGGAAGTCTGTCTTTATATCTTACAATTCTGGCTGAGATAGAAAGTCACCTTTTTTTATTGGGGTGAAAACGGGCTTCCATATTGATCACATTTTTAAAAAAGTCTTTTTCTGTTGATCAGTGGGGGAAAAGCCAAATTAAGTCCACTGTGATTCAAGGCTGTAAAACAACAAAACACAAGTCCATAGTAGTTAACATATTCCTGATGATGTTACCTATCTCACAGTCCTGTCCGGCATAGCCCTGCTGGCAGTGACAGAAGTAAGAGCCAGGCTGGTCCTCACATGTACCTCCGTGCTTACATGGCTCGGAAAGGCATTCGTCAATATCTGTCCAAACATTCACAGAAATCTGAACTCAAGCCAGGTTTTACAGAATGAGGTGTCAAAATATCTAATATCAAAATATCGATATGACATAAGATAAAGAATAAGCAAGAAATATGTAGTGTATTACCTGTTTGACAGCGCTGGCCGCTAAAACCATCTTCACATTCACACAGGTAGGAGGCTACCCGATCACGACAAGTTCCCCCATTCATACATGGCTGAGACAAACACTCGTTTATCTCTGGGGGGAAAACAGGAGATAATGAGAGTCATTCTTTTTTTGTTTTTGAAAACTGGTCAAATTCAGCACTCGTCACTTTCACTGTCTGGAGTCGTCCAATTAATGGTGGAGGAGGCAGGACAAGTACTACACGGACCAACTATTACCCTACTTGTACAACGACTGTACAAGAATGGCGAAGTTAATAATATTGCCTGTTACTGCATTTTTATACTCAGTAATATTCTAAAAAATGAGATACTAGTAACACATTACTGTCGTGGATACTCCAAATCACAGCAAACAAAGCGTCTCAGCTGGAAAAACACTGCCACCAAAGCATTCTCAAGTGCCACCAGCTGGCCGCTTTCAGAAGAGCGGCTAGCATTTTTTCAGCTGGCTGGACTTGTTAATTGAATATTTGTTGTTAGGCATGTAGCCTATTAGTCTCTTTTGCATTTATGGAATATACTGAAGCCAAACCTAAGAAGGGAGTCCAGAAGATTCTACAGCATTCCTGGACATGTAACTTAGGCCTAGTCAGTACGAACATGGGTATTTTTATAAACTGAGTTTTTCCTCCTTTGTTTAAATAAAATTTCATCCACATGAAAACTTAAAGCAGATGCTCATATGTGACCCTGGACCAAGTCATAAGGGTTATTTTTTTTAATTGACATATATACATCATATGAAAGATGAATAAATAAGTTTTCCATTGATTATTCCATATTTGGCAGAGATACAACTATTTGAAAATCTGGAATGTGAGGTTGAAAAAAAATAAAACATTGAGAAAATTATCTTTAAAGTTGTCCACATAAAGTTCTTAGCAGAGCATGTTACTAATCAAAAATTACGTTTTGATAGATTTACGGAAGGAAAATATCTTCATGGAACATGATCTTTACTTAATATCCTAATTATTTTTTGGCATAAAAGAAAAATCATTCATTTTGACCCATATAATGTATGTTTGGCTATTGCTAAACATACCCGTGCAACTTAGGACTGGTATTGTGGTCCAGGGTCACATATTTACATAAGTTTAATGAATGATACCATAGCAGAAACACAAATCTGCATGCAAGTCCATTAATAACATTTCTCAAGATGAACAGAAATCCAGGTATTTGGATTTCTCCTCGTCTCTCACTGTGTACTTGGCCTGTTTATTTCATGTGATACAAATGATGTAGTAGCTCATGTTGCCAGAGCAGCATCATGCTTCATGTCCCACAGGGAGACCGCAGAATTGTTTTGTGTTTAAGAACTCTGAACTGTATACCAAGGCCTGACTACTTTCTGTTAGCACCCTGACTCGCTATACAAACTTTATGTTAGTTTCACATTACAATTTGTTTTAGAGTGTTTCTACTCGTTTGACATTTTGTAGGCTCATCGGCTCGTCTTCCCAGCATTCCAAACCAACCAACCATTTTGGAATGTTGGTTTCAGGGCGGGACGGTCTTGAGCAAACTTTGAACAACAAGGGTTTTGAATCTCCACTAACCTTCACAGACGGGAGGCTGGCTCCAGGACCCCTGGCTGCTGCAGATGCTCTGGGTGGCCCTGGGAAGGGGAGTGTAGCCTGGGTGGCATGCATACAGAGCCATGGAGCCTGGGGTAGTGGAGGAATACTGCACCTCTGCGTGCTTGACTTTCACAGGGAGGCCACAGTCCAGACCTGCAGTGTGCACAGAGTACACAAACGGTGTACATGAAAGTCATTTTCAAAATTCCAGTATTGTGTTATATACTTTACAGTGAATCAGGTTTGTTAGAAATAATTATAATAATTATGACTGAATTAGACTGTTGGCAATGAGTTAGGTTTGTTAAACAATTATAAGATTTACAATAATTATATCACAATAAATTATGACAAATAATAAAATTATTCACTATCATATTTAGTAATGTTACATTGATATTAGATACTATTAGATCATTTCATTTTACGACGTATAAGCTATTTGCTATTTAAAAAAAAAAAAAAACTAAATGCACAGAAAGAAAAAACAATTCTATCCGAGAAAAAATAACAATGACATTTATAGAACAAACTATGGAAGCCCATTTCGCCAGTGAATAAAATATACAGAAAAGGTAATTGCAACCTTTTTATCTCACAATTCTGACTTTTATAGCAGATATAATCTTACAAATTGTGATATGACTTGTTTCTCACAATAGCGTGATATAAAAAGTTACGAGTTATCAAGTCAGAAATAAAGTCAACAATGATAACACAAAAAGTTATATATCTCGCAATTGTGAGTTTTTTTCTGATTTGCTAGTTTATATCTTACAATTTTGACTTTATAGCATGCTATTGGGAGTTATATAGCCAGAATTGTGAGATATAAACTTGCAAATCTGACATATTTTCTCAGAACTGCATGATATAAACTCGCAGTTGCGAGTTATAGTCATAATTGTGATATAAACTCACAATTCTGATTTTTTCCTCAGAATTGCGAGTTTATATCTCGCAATTTTGACTTTTTTCTTAGATTTGACAGTTTATATCTCTCAATTCTGACTTCATAATACGCAATTAGGAGTTATTAAGTCAGAATTGTGAGATATAAACTTGCAGTTCTAAGAACATATCTGTCTTTTTTTTCCCCTCAGAATTGGATTGTGATATATAGTCAGTATTGCGTGATACAAACTCACATTTCTGACTTTTTCTCAAAATTGCGTGATATAAACTCGCAGTTGCGAGTTATAAAGTCGGAATTGCAAGACAAAACTTTTTTCTCAGAATTGTGATATAAATTTGCAATTCTGAGAAATGGTCAGGTTTGTGTGACAACACTTGCAATTGTGAGTTATAAAGTCAGAATTGTGAGATATAAACTCGCAAGTCTGTCATTTTCTCAGAATTGCATGATATAAACTTGCAGTTACAAGTTATAACGGCAGAATTGCGAGACAAACTCACATTACTGAGAAATAAAGTCAGAATTGCGAGTTTATATCTTACAATTGTGACTTTTTTCTCAGATTTGCGAGTTTATATCTCACAATTCTGACTTAAAACGCAACTGGGAGTTATAAAGTCAGAATAGTGTGATATAAACTTGCAATTGCAAGTTATAAAGTCAGAATTGCACTTTTTTTTCTTAGAATTGTGAGTTTATATCTCGCAATTTTGACTTTTTTCTCAGATTTGTGAGTTTATATTTTGCAATTGTGACGGAGTCAAGTCAGAATTGTGAGATATAAATTTGCAATTCTGAGAAATGAAGTCAGAATTGCATGATATAAACTCACAATTGTGAGTTATAAAGTTAGAATTGTGACACAAACTCACATTACTGAGAAATAAAGTCAGAATTGCAACATAAACTTTTTTCTCAGAATTGCGAGTTTATATCTTACAATTGTGACTTTTTTCTCAGATTTGCAAGCTTATATCACACAATTTTATAAAAACTTTACAAAAACGCAACTGGGAGTTATAAAGTCAGAATTGCGTGATATAAACTCGCAGTTGCGAGTTATACAGTCAGCATTGCAATATACACTCACAATTTTGATTTTTTGCGAGTTTATATTTCGCAATTTTACCTTTTTTCTCAGATTTGTCGCAATTGTGACTTTATAACATGCAATTGGGAGTTATTAAGTCAGAATTGTGAGATATAAACTTGCAATTTTGAGAACATATCAGTCTTTTTTTCGGCTCAGAACTGTATTTATAACTTGCAGTTGAGCTTGCAACTTGCATTTGTGAGAAAAAATGTTGACTTCATTTCTTCATTTCAATTCAGTTTATATCATGCAATTCTGGCTTCATTTCTCAGAATTGCAAGTTTATATCTCAGTTCTAAAAAAAAGTCAGAATTGCAAGAGAAAAAGTCGCAATAACTTTTGTTATTTTTTATTCAGTCACAGAAACGGGCTTACATAATAAACGCAGTGACAAAGCCTTACTCTGCAAAAAAGAGACACTATAAAACAAAATGAGCAGTGGCAGCAACAGATATTTGTTTCTTCCTACAAAATAAATTATTGCATTTCCCGAAAACATAAAGAACCAACCGGTTTCACTTTACCTAATACACATGGCCACATTTACAGCCATGAGCAGGTTCATAAATAGAGAGAAGCTGTAAAAACATCCTTTTTGTGAAATGCTTTAGGTGACAAGGGGATGGTATTTCATCCTATCATGGAACAGCAGGACACAAATTTAACCGCACCTTGTGGAAAACCTTGTAGGATCAACAGTAACACGGAGGCCTGTAACAGCAGAGTTATAACCCCCGTTAAGGGAGAGAGTATCAAATGCACTGAGGACTTTATCCAGCTTCATCTCTGGGGAGG
The DNA here is from genome assembly GCA_019740295.1 of Labeo calbasu. Lineage (NCBI taxonomy): Eukaryota > Metazoa > Chordata > Actinopteri > Cypriniformes > Cyprinidae > Labeo > Labeo calbasu. The sequence continues at coordinate 17,503 of JAHKKF010510879.1, read as the reverse complement.
TGACACACAACCCAACTTTACTGCAGGAACTGGCACCTGCTGCTTCGTCCTGGCATCATCTGAATGAAGATAGACGACTGCTGTTCTCCTCCTAACATGCATATCAGTTACACCTAAATGAATGAATAGTGACTACCGCAAAGAGCTGTGTGAGCTCCTGATTCCTGTCGTGTTGGCAAACAGCTCGGTATACTTCAGACGTAAAACAGAGTTTGATTACCCTCCAAAGCCGGACTGGATCCTCTGTTGATCTCGCAGTGTCTTCCTACGAAGGATGGGGAGCACTCACATTTGTATTTACCAATGTAGTGGAAACATGTTCCCCCATTCAGACAGGGACTGGAAGCACACGGATCTGGCTTTCCTAAACATAAAACATCAGATATTTTAAAACAGTCGTGGACAGTTGTTGTACACGTGTGCATATAGTATGCGCTTGCATATTTATTTGAGAAAGAAAGCATGGCCATGTGTGCGTCAAAACGAGGTCAACATGTGTGAGAAATCATTGATCATTACAGTAGCACTGAGAAAGAGAAACAGCTTTTCATGCATGTGCCAGGGCAAGTTGTTTTTCCTACATGTGAGGAATCCAAGTGTTGAACAAACTCCAGCAAATTGGATCATTACACAAGGCCAAACAGTTGCACAACTCTAATGTGGGACAAAGTTGGGATAATGAAAATCCAGAGATGAAAAGCATCTTGGCTTTGAAGAGCTTTTTTCTTTGTGCAGTTTTATGGCACTGTGTGTGTGCGGAAATGCCATTTTCCAAACATGAAGAAAAGCAGATTACACTCTTATTCCATTTGACCAGAAAAGAGGAGAGGAAGGGTGACTGAGAACTGTAACATCCCCTGGGTGCTCACTTCTGGCTGGGAATTTAACGTCGCACACTTAAGGCCCTTTCATGGCAAACATGACACGAAAAGCTAAGTGAATCTCAGACGAACCAAAAGTGAAATGAATATGCACCAGGCTGAAGAAAACAGCCAGTATTTCTAAAAAAAAAAAAAGATTAAAAAAAAAACATTAATTTATTTATTTTTTTTTTTTTAAATAAAATTAATTAATTGCAGCCGATTTTGATTGTTAAAATTCTATGGAACCATTAAAATGGAATCCAGGAAAGTAATGGAAAACAAAGAATTTGGTAAAAACAGTGAAAGTCAACTAATTAGACAGGCTTTTTGAATAATAAAATTTAATTTAACCATTAAAATGGAGTATAAAAAATTAAAATAGAAAAAAATGAATTTGGAAATAAAATGGATTTCATAAGGTCCTATAATTATAATTAGCCTAATTTTTTGTGAAAATGAAAAAAACATGTAAGTGAGCAGTAGCTTTTAAAATTACTTAAAAAATCATATATAATAGCTATAATTAGTTTAAATTAAGTATCAAAAGCAGGGAAACAAAATTGTTAAAATTCATAATGTAGTAGAAACAATAGAGCTAATGTACAATACGCATTACAACAAATGCCTGCAGAGGGCGCCAACGGCCTGACGACTGTTTTTACACTTTACTGCGTGATCTAATCATTGTTGAATATTGACTAAACATTATTTAATTCAAATGTCCACTTAATCTTTAATATGTAGCTATTACTTTGAGACAGAAATGCCATAGCCACTGTAATGTAATGAATATGTGAACATCAAAACGTGTAAACTCCGAGTGAGGGGTTGAGCTTTTATTTTGAAACCGCGATAAACAGCATATTGAGATATTGATGTATTCTCCTGAGTTTGCGTAGGTTTATAAATGATTTACCTTGAATATGATGAAATGGCACCCGTTGTGTTCCCAGGTATACGTTATAATAATAAACCCATACTCACAGCAACATGCAGAGATGGAGTTTGAGATGCTCCACACATGTAAATGATAACAGTTTGTGTAATAGTATTTACTCTGAAAGGAGCCGCTCTGAGATGAACGTACGTAAAGCACATAAATTAAACCTGCATCGCATATATTTATTTAACTTAATTATAGCATTTGTGAATTCACAATTATGCTTATTTTATGATTTTTAAATGGATTTAATATATCGTGCAGCCTTGGAAAACAGTCTAATAATACGTTTCATGGATTCTCCTCCATGAAATGCAGCACTTCCGGTATTTTGCCAGTTTTTCAACAGGGCAAAATGAAATCGCGGATTTAAAAAAAAAAAAAAAAAAAAAAAGTCGACTAGAATCGCGACAGCCCTGTCATTGAAAAAAAAAAGAAATTTATTAAATAAATAAACAAAATGCTTTGCTGGCAGGCAAATGTTTAACTGCTATGTGGTTCCTGTTCAAAATGTTTTCATTGAACGTGTTTGGTATGAAAAGGCCTTTACGCTTATCAAACTACTAATAAAGCTCTATAAACAACATAATCAAAATTTTATTCACACATTTATATTCACACAAGAAAACCACTTATTGCAAGAAAATTGTCTTACAATTAACACTAAACACTTACCCACTTCACAGTGTTTCCCTGTGAAACGGTAGGGACAGACACATCGGTAGCTGTCAGCTTCTTCTTTACAAGAGCCTCCATTACGACAGGGACTAGAGGCACAGATACTTAATCTGACTGAGGAAAAAAAGAAAAAATGCTGCATGTACCGGCAAGTAGACAAAATGACAAATATGTGGTGCATTAAATAATATGATGCACAATGATTGAACTTCTGAGGATGTGGCTACCTTTTAATATGTAAGCAAGGACAAAATGTGAACATAGATAACATATGTAACATACCTCTTTCGCAATGTTTGCCTCTGTAGCCGTGCTTGCACTCACAAATATAGCCTCCATCTCTCTCATAGCAATACCCTCCATTCTGACACGGTGAGGAATCGCAGGCCGATCGGGGCTGTACTGAAAAACACACACAACAGCTTCACCACGTTCCTTCACAGCAGGTGATTGCTTTTTAACGCTCACTAGTAACTTTTATTTGCGTGTGTTGGAATGATTTCATTTAAATGCACACCACAGCATAGATCCTCTGTGTATTTCAATAGCCAAGTTGAAACATTACCTTCACATTATGTCAACATGCAAATCAATCTTTCTTTTCTCATTTACTCAATATAACGGCTTAGTTGCTTTGGGGATCTTTGCCACCCTAACGGCCTGGCACAGTATTTATTAATTTGTCATGGAGACCATGCTTCGCACATGGCTTCAAGGCTCCCCAGGGCTCTTACCATATGGGTAGAAGTCCTTGTGATCAAAGTCAACACCAGTTTGGCAGGTGCAGAGGTATGTGCCGCCATACTCTAAGCACGGACCTCCATCCGGACATGGTCGGTTGTTACTACAGGGTGTTTGTGTTACCTCTAAGGAGTAATAATAAAAAAAAAAATGCAGAAATTAGTTGTTATACAAATATGTGTGGAGTACTGCTACTTTAGGAATAATTCTGTTGAATAAAAGGTTGCATCTTCAGATGGATACAGTTGTCAAAAGTCTTTTTGTTTTTTCATCATCAGGCCAGACACTTAGCATTATATGTCAGTTACATGTCAGCTGAACACAAGCAATTGACAAGTGACATGACAGAGCAGATTATTTCTGGTATGAAAAAAAAACTTATATGTAATTTTTTCATAATTTCGACTTTTTGTTTTGAGAATAAAGTCGAAATATTTTGAGAATGAAGTTGAAATTATGAGAATAAAGTCGAAATTTCGAGAATGAAGTCGAAATGTTTACTCTTGTAACTTTATTCTCGTAATTTTGACATTATTCTTGAAATATTTTGACTTTATTCTTGAAACATTTTGAATTATTCTCGTAATTTCGACTTTATCCTTAAAACATTTCAACTTTATTCTCGTAATTTTTGACTTTACTCTCGAAATATTTCTACTTTATTCTCAAAACATTTCGTCTTTATTTTCAAAACATTTTCAATTATTCTCAGAATTTCTACTTTATTCTCAAAACATTTTGACTTTATTCTTGAAACATTTTGAATTATTCTCGGAATTTTGACCTTATTCTCAAAAAACTTCAACTTTATTCTTGTAATTTTTTACTTTATTCTCAAAATATTTTGACTTTATTCTCAACATTTTGAATCATTCTCATAATTTTTATTTAATTCTCAAAACATTTAGACTTTATTCTCAAAACATTTTGAATTATTCTCATAATTTCAACTTTATTCTTTAAATATTTCAACTTTATTCTCGTAATTTTTGACTTTATTCTCGAAATATTTCTACTTTATTCTCGAAACATTTTGACTTTATTTTCAAAACATTTTGAATTATTCTCGTATTTTCGACTTTATTCTCATAATTTCAATTTTATTCTCTAAACATTTTGACTTTATTCTTTTAATTTCGACTTTATTCTTTAAATATTTCAACTTTATTCTTGAAACATTTCGACTTTATTCTCAAAACATTTCGACTTTATTCTCAAAACATTTCGACTTTATTCTCGTAATTTCAACTTTGTTTTCGAAATATTTCAACTTTATTCTCGTAATTTCAACTTTATTCTCAAATCATTTCGACTTTATTCTCGTAATTTCACCTTTATTCTCAAATCATTTTGACTTTATTCTCATAATTTCAACTTTATTCTCAAATCATTTCGACTTTATTCTCGTAATTTCAACTTTATTGTCAAATCATTTCGACTTTATTCTCATAATTTCAACTTTATTCTCAAAATATTTTGAGTTTATTCTCAAAATATAATGACTTTAATCTTGTAATTTTAGATTTTTATATTTTTTAACGTGGCACTAAAATGCAGTCGTACGAAATAAACATGAACATCACAAGGTATTTTATTTCAGCCGCAGACAGACATTAGTACACACCAATTTTCAAGTTAAGTCCACCGAAGTTAATCTACTCTCCTGTCTGATTTGTTTGAAGGTCAAAATGGCAGATTTGGCGTTATGATTGGTCAGATAACCTGTCAATCAAGCTCCCTGCGAAGGGTCAATTATACTGTACTAAATTATGTATTTTTGAAAATTAACCAAATAACTATTTGGCCTCATGGTGGAAAAGTAATAAAAGTGTCCCTCAGCCAAAAGGTACATGCTTTATTAATCACCAGAGAAAACTATACTGATCTTCTCTACCAACATTTCAAGTAGCATTTCAACAGTAGAAACTCCCATGCCTTTAATTTATTGAAGTCTTTGAAAAAAAAACAACAACTGTGTATTTGTTTGTATTTAATACATACCAAACTGACAGTAGAGTCCAGTAAAGCCTGTTGGACATTCACAGGTACCATTCACATCAACACAAACCCCTCCGTTCTGACAGGGACACTCCTCTGTAGGGATAAAGTATGACGTAGAAAGGGAGAGTAGAAAGAGAAAGATGAAGAGACACTTTTGGAAGGAGGTCAGCATAGTTTTCACTTTTCCGGATAAGTAAACATTCTAACCATTGTAAAATGTTACTCTTTCTTCACATCATCAAATTGGAACAAAGTGTAAATTCAGTGGAAGCACATGTGGGAATGTTACATTGTGTGTGTAGTTTAGCATAGTGTGCTGTGGTGGGATTTGTTGTACTGTTGTACATTATAAACTTGTTCTTTGGGTCAGTCCTTCCCACAATTTTCCCACACAGTTCATAGTGTGCTGGATGACTGTAAGTCAGTATTCTCTAAAGCTTTTCTGTACGGTAAGACTTTTTATTTTCCTCTTGCCTCAGTAATTGCAGCAGTGGATCAAAGTAACTTGCTGTATCACTGTTAAATTGCTTCCTTTTGAAGTCCAGGGGGCTTGCATGAGGGTGTTATTTTTTTCTGATAATATGTAACATGTTTTTGATCAAATTGTGTGACCCTAGGGGCAATTAATAGGTTGTTAATTCACTGGAGCCATTTTCATTTGTTGTCTCTAAGGTCGGTCTCTTTGATCTCAGTGCTCCATTAGACACTCATAGGTTCTGCCTGTGAGCTGCTACCTTCTCTTTTTAGAGGTCTGCACGACTTTTTCCACTACACATTCCAAGTGAGCCGGGCAGGAAGGTATTCTAGAGATTTAGAGTCTATGTAAGAGTCAGTGGTTATTTCAGCTCCAGGTGGAAGAGTAGGATGGATTTGCTATAGCTCAGAATGTGCTTTCAAATTGATCCTGGGAGCAGGGATATCGTACTGACTGACATTAGCCCCTTTTAAACATACAGTCTTTACTAGTAAATTACCAGTAAATTATCGTAAAGAGATCATGTGTGAACAGGATCTTTTCAGAAATACTGGAAAATTCTTTCCAGCATATTACCACTAAGGGAAGTCGCAACATTACCAGTAAATCACCGGTATGATGCTGTGTGTGAACACAAAATAAAGATTACCGGTATGAGCTCGTACGAGTTCAGAATGCACTGACGTAAGACATCTACTCTGGACCAATCATAACATTCTGACGCAGATGACGCAATTACTCAGCGTTGTTTACGAAAGTCAAAGACATGCATCTGGGCCAAAACCAGTTGCATGAATGTAAACATTTGACACAAAAATGAAAACATCAACAAAAACACTGACCGCGTTTAACCCATCATGTTTACAAACACAAGACCATGAGGCGCAGCTGTTAAGAAGTCATTTCTGGTTAATGATGTCAGAATTGACCAGTATTTTGAAACGGATGTGTGAATGGTACTTTACCGGTAAAAAGATGGAACATTGTTGCCTGTTTGAACAGCGCATATTTGTATTCCCGCAAATTTTACAGTGATTTACTGGTATTGGTGTGCAAAACGAGCTATTGACTGAATGAGATCAAGCAGAATATGAGGATGTCATCTTCATAACTTGAGTCTTTGGAGATTTGTGGTTGGATGTTAGAGCGTCCAAACAAATCTCACCTGCTTTGTTGCAGGGAAGTGAATTCCAAACATTAGGACTGTCTCATAAAACAGAGGCCCTTTTAAGTCTAGACAAGAGCCCTTCCTCTTGTTGGTAAAGTAGTAAAAAGTGCCATAAAGCAATTATTTACAACATCAAGCAACTTGCTGCAAGGTCTGAGCAGTAAACTGGGTGAGGTTGTGTAGGTTTGGATAATTATGCTCATCCATCACGGCTGCATAGTCTTCCTCGGGCAGTGCTTCAAATTCCTGTGGGATAGTGGTGTCTGCCTTGCTCTCCTCTGTGCCATGTTCCTGCCCAATTACTTGAAGAGAGTAGCTACTTTTCATTAGAGTCTGAGAGTACTGTACCTTCACAGTCGTCACCGTAGTAGCCTGGTGTGCAGGTGCAGTTGTAGTTTCCAGAGTCAGTATACTCGCAGATTTGATGCTTTTCACAACTCTCGCCATCGCAGGGAACTGTAAGTGAAATATTATGTGTGAAGATCTTTTAAGAAGAAGAAAGGAAGATAAAGCTTAGCAGGAACTTGAAGAACATTTACTTACCTGTCTGATTTGCAGCATCAGTAGTAGAGGAATTTTGAACGACAACTAACTCTGTTTTAGGGTAAAATAAAACATTTTAGAGTATATTACTTTGGCAGCATAATCTAATTCATTGACAATAAGTGATATATTTTAAATGAAATGAAGGCTTTCATGAAACTGCAACCAAACCACAATGAAAAGAGGTTGAACAAACTAATTCAACCCCAGACAAGAGTTGACAGAGTATCTGATAACTCTGCTGACATTTATAAATCAGTTCAGTTCTTTCATCTGAAAGCATAGTTGGACAACTTTTTGAGAAGAGCCGTGCACTGGACGTTGGAGGAGTGCAAGCTTCTTATTGATACTGGAGTGAAGTTTTCTTTTCATGAACAGACCAGAGTTCAGAGTTGACCAAGGATCAGATAACTATGAGATGAGGCTGACATTATTTGCAGTTCAATTAGTTAGACATGTGGTCTAAAGCCATAGTTATCCCAGAGTATTCCCTCCTCTTGATTCATTTTACTTTTTCAATTTCTTTGTGTCAGTCCCAGTTGGAAAATGTTACAGCTAGCCAAATATAAAGTGGAAAGTAGGTGGCTGGCTGTGTAAACATCTTCTATCATTAAACATTTTTCCCATTGCAAAGGGAAACAAAAACAAAGACTGGATAATGTGTTGGCTGGCATTTCTAAAGTGATATGGTGGGATGAACTGAAGAGTGAAAGCCCACCTGTCTCGCAGTAGCTTCCAGTGAAGTTTGTTGTACAGGTGCAGGTGTAGTTATTCACCAGGTCTTCACAAACACCTCCATTCAAACATGGCATGGATGCACATTCATTGATATCTGGAATCCAAAACACAAGATTCATGACAGCGTAGAGAGCAATTTGTCAGTGTGAGAAAGGCAATCCTTAGAGCAGCTTGGTTTTGATTGTATCAATATCTCAAGTTCATGCAGGTGTACGGTTTCATTGACCAGGTGTCTAGTATTAACAGTAATCTGGTCTCATGTAGAAACAAGGGTTCAAGATATACAAAGGCCAGCGGTTTAGTTTCCAGAGTACTTCCCAACTGGACTTGAATTTCATCAATAACCTTCACTGTGGGAAGCCCAATTTGTTAAGCAGGGGAATCATGTCAGTGCTTTTTCCTCAAAAGTCATATCAAGGTCTGCTCCGGGAACTCGGAATATTTGGAACATAAAACCTGACCCAAAATGAAAACACAGGGAAAGAAATCAAAGTAACTGATAATATATTTCCATTTACTAGCTGCCCTTAAAAGTCCTGTACTATAGCAGTCTTCATGAAGTCAGTCTAGATAACACCATCTGTCAAATGAATAAGTGCGGGCCTAATGCGGAAAAAAGGAAATGTTCCCTGGGGAAAGTCATGGCCTCTCAGTGACACTCCCAATATCCATACTCACCTGACTCGCATAGGAACCCAGTGTAACCTGCTTGGCATACACAGGTGAAGTTGCCGACACCCTGTATGCACTGTGCTCCATTGAGGCATGGGGTCTCTTGGCACTCGTCTATGTCTACAGGCAATAAACACACACACACACACACACACACACTGGATATTTATTCAGCTGATTAATATATCCTCCACACCGTTCCCCTCACTCTGAAACTATGCACTTCTGGCTGTGAAAGGTATTAGAGGTTTGATACATCTCTGCAGGCTGGACTGTGGGAACGAGAAGGAGGTTGAAGCCAGCAGAGTGCTAAGGGAGGAGGGGAGGACAAAATCAGTGTGGAGAGAGGCCGCAGCACGAAAAGAAGTCTGAGTTCAAAACTCACATCCATTTTCACTCGCTATTTTAGTCTTCATTGGACAACTTTTTGAGAAGAGCCACACATTGTGGAAATACAAGCTTCTTAGTGATACTGGCGCAAAGTTTTCTTTTCCTGAACAATGCTTAATTGAAATTAGAGTCCGATAATTAAATACTTGGGTGTTTACCTGTCTCACATGTTGTCCCTTTGAATCCCACTGGACATAGACAGACAAATTGGTTGATCTTGTCCACACATGTGCCTCCGTTCTGACAGGGGTATGAAGAGCACTCATCAACCTCTATCAAAACAAAAAAAAAGAACAACAAATATAACAAGTGACTTTTATTAGATGTGCACACAGGAATGAAAACATGAGGGAATCCTAAAGTACAGGGGGTGGAGGAAAAGGTAATGATTTGACCACAGCAAAACGCTGGACGGACTCTACTGTATGCGTATTACATACAGATGTGACCAGGGGAAATTCTCTCCCTTAGGTTGTCCCCCTGGCTTGCAGGGTGGAATTCTGCTTTTACAAGCTGACTTTCTCTTTCCTGGCAAGGAAGAACACAAAGGATGAGTACGGGTTGTGAGGGATGGAAGGATTTCATCATTCGTTTACCTGTCTGGCACCTGCGTCCAGTGAAGCCAGCCAAACACGAGCAAGTGAAAGACGGATTTCCAGTGATGCAGTCATCAATGCAACGTCCACCATTTTGACACGGCCTTAAGTTAGCACAGACCGAAGCTGAGAAAGACAATGGAAAAGAGTCTGAACAGACTGATATTTTCCTGTTTGTACTGTCCATGACTCTTTTTTCCTTTGGTGGCATACCTGAGTCATTGCAGCTGCCCACTTGCACCTGAGAATCATCAATACGAAAGACCCATCGACCAGGATAACCCACATTTGTGGTGGTTTCAACTTCAACAATATCATCTGTCCGAGAGCCTGGGATATTGAAATAGCGCCTCCCATCGCCAGCATTAAAACCTGCCTAGGAAGAGAGTGGAAGTAGGGGAGAGTTCTCTCAGAGTGGATTCTTTCACATTTTAATGTCACTCAAGCAATTTCAGTCAAAACTAAAAACCAACGTGAGTAAAGGCAATGACCTTACCTGTGCAGCTATGCCCCCCAAGCCTGCTAGGTCACCACCACTGGTAGCATGCATCCCTGTTGTCCAAGAAATATTGTGGTACTGGAAGATGGTGAAGGAGAGCTCACCATCTGTGATGAGAACTACTTGAAATGTATTGACCTTTAGAGTAAAGAAGAGAGCAAGTCAGTTGCCACAAGCAGAATTCAGAATTCTCATCAACTTTGGCCCTTGAGGTCTACTGTCCTGCAAAGGGCAACTTTTAGAGCAATGTTGCTTGGGCACTTTCCCACTGAGAAAGGGCAACAACTTTCTATCTGGATTCTTTAGATCATGGGTCTTCAACCCTGCTCCTGGGGACCCACTGTCCTGCAAAGTTTCTTTCCAACCTGCTTCTACACACCTGGCCTGTGACTTTACAAGTGATCCTGAAGACCTTGATTAGCTGGTTCACGTGCGTTTGATTAGGGTTGGCACAAAACTCTGCAGAAAAGTGGGTCCCCAGAAGCAGGGTTGAAGACCTGTGCTTTAGATCATTCGTGGGCCCTGTGTCTGACCTGGTTGCCCATTGACAACAACATTGCCCAGCAGAGTTGCTCAGAAAGTTGCCCCGTGTATCATCACATGCAGAGTTTAATTTTGATCAAGGATCAACTCTGCTAGACATTAGACCCTGAGGGCCAGACCTGAGAAAACGTGTGTTAGATGATTTTCTAGAAAAAAAAACATCATAATAATGTTGGTGGTTTTGTTAGTTTAAAGGACATGAACTTGGTACCGGAGTTATTGAGCTGCCGCCAAAAAATGTGACTTGATGCCAGGTAGCAATCAGCACCCATGTAGTGATGAACATGGGGAACTCAGGGAAGTAGCGATTAATGTCTGCATTGGCTCTTCTCAGGATGGCAGGATCTTTGCTCTCTCTATAAAAAACTTGTCCTGCTCGTCGGTTGTCTACATCTGCCCAGAAAGGAGCCACCACCCTTCGGTCTCCAGCAATAGGGAATGCCACCGGAGTGAACTGGGACACCTCCCTCAGGAAAGACACCAGGCCATTGTTGTTGACCTTGAAGACACAGAAAAGAAGAACAAGTACATGGGTTAGCAGAGTCAGAACACAAAGCTTACTTTAGCTTACCTTCCTGGCACTCATTCCCAGATTCCACTGCTGAAGCTTTACCACACTATGAGCTGCATGTTTGGACATTCACTTTCTGAGTTGCACAAATAACATATTTCATCTCCATGAAATTCTTTCCACACTCAAGTATACCTGACGACAGAGACTGGGCTGGTACTGCAGAGTCAAGAAGTTTTCAACTTTAAGACTTTTCAAGCAGAACTTTTAAAGGACAATTCAGTTTCTTGCAGTGACTCTTGGGGTAGATATTGCGAAGGGCCTGAAACAGTAATCGTATGGCTATGATGTATGGAACATGCTGACTGGGAATAAGCGGAGACAGGCTGAGGTGTCCAGCAGTGTGTTGACACGAGAGTGAGCAGTAGCATTGCAGGATGAAAGAGTGAGGCAGGCTCCTGTGGCAGATGTATCCATTTCCCATCAGGGAACAGACAGCTGCCTTGTTCTGCCAGACATCCACGTCTTGCAGCTGAGAAAACTGGAGCACTTTTCAGACACACATACACATTCTGACACACCTGCCCTGGCTCTTGTCCACTAGAAGTGGTTTTAGAGGGCGAGGCCTTTATAACTACCTCTAAAGAAACCACAGAGCCCAACACTTGCTTTGCTGACCACTGCTTTGCTCTGTTGACTGAGTCTGCTCCTGTGATGAATGTCCAGCCGGGCTGACATAGAAGAAACCTTAGAGTATTCACAGGGGCCCAGTGTTATCCAACTGATATGAATATTACATGCAAATTCACTAGGCCAAGAGGGGTGTGTGAAATTATTCCACAGCCTCACCATTTAGTTGTAGGAACTTTCCTCAATAGTTCTCCACTGGACAGACTGGAAATTTTAAATCCTTTCTAAACTGTGAAAAATAATATCAATCACCTCTCTGACCCATATAAGGTTGTCACTGCACAGAGCAACAGAGTTACAATGTAGAGTGTGACTAATGCTAACCTATGCTAGTCAGTTTGCACCTGCAGAGTCGCACCCCTCTCCAGGTGTTCGCTCCTCAATGCCAACTTCCCTGTCCCTTCATTTCACTCATCTGTACCCATTTCTGGCAGCAGCAACGGCAACAAAGGCAATGTCAGACACATGGCCTTTCTTCTCCCCTCCCCATGCGTATGGAAACCATAATTCGGAGGCCTTTGCTATAAAAACAGTAGAGGAAGTTTTGTTTGGCCTGACTCGGGTGCTTGGTTAATTGGCCGACCGCAGTCTTCCCCTCTCTGCATCAGCGTGCTGTGGCAAGAGTGTGGTTAACATAGAGAAGCAGAGTGAAGCCTTCAGGGCCACAACTCTGGGGTCACTGAAAGGAGCCCTGTGAGAGCAGAAGAATGAAAGAAAAGACAAAGAGAGAGAAGCGGGAGAAATGGAAAAGAATGAGGGATGGAAAGTGCAGGCACAGTTCACTGACAGATACAAACCCTTGACAGGAACCAAAGTGTGATTTAGAGTAAATGTTTCACAGATGACCAAAACACTTGAGAACGGGCTGCAGTACTAAACCGTTGCATGCTAATGATATAAGCAGCAAACTGGGAAAAGAGAGTTGGACAGCCAATAGGGACAGCAGTGTTTTGACCGGAGCAAGCACTGGAGAGCTAGTAGCAACAGTGTGTGGAGGTAATAAATGGAAATTGCTTACCTTGCTGCTAAATTAGCAGCGGAAATCTCACTAAGCACTACATTAGCGATTATTCTCTGGTGCTGTAATATGTCCTGGCATTTGTTCTGATCTATTTGTAGCATCTGGAAGAGGTTAACCTAGATGCTTTTCTTTCATGTCCTAATATCTTATTAAAAGTAGGATGGAGTAATTGGATCTAACCACAGACTAAAAATGAATAGAAGCAATCAGAACTTAGTTTAAACAGGTAAGCTATCTGGTACCCCTTTTCCACCAGTATGAACCAGATGCTAGTTCAACTAGCGAGCCTTCTAAAAACCGGTTTGCCTTTCCATGGGCTAGAGTGCCACCACAGAGCCAAGTAACTCCCACAGAGATCTGGTAATCCCCATTGCTTAACTCACCAGGCTTGCTCGAGATACATCAGTGCCACGCAGACCAACCGGTGTACAACACCAAAGCACTGCAAGAGTGATTGGAGAGCAAACAAATCTTCAAGCTTTTGAATTGCTCTCGTAGTACTTTAACGACACACACCAACCGGTCCACACAGCGCGGCACCCCTGTGTTTTGGCCTCATCCACTGATCTGGTAATTCCCATTGCTTACCGTGCCGATGGTGTCAACCAGCACAAGACACCAAAGCACTGCGAGAACGACTGGAGAGCAAACTACTCTTTAAGCTTTTGAATTGCTCTCATGGTACTTCAACGCCACACGCTGACCAATTCACGCAGCGCTGATGCATCCCAAACAAGCTTAATATCAACAATGGCAGACGTTGTGTTGCTATTGATGTTCATGGTTTTGCGAACCTACATCGGCATCCAAACACGGCGAATCCAACATTTTTGTGTTTTGCTTTTATTTCAAAAATGGCGGTCAAAAGTGTCTTGTTGGTGATGGTAACCCCACCCCCAGCCCCTGACGCAAGCCGTTCTTACTTCAAGACCAGCAATGTTTTGATGCTACTTACGAACCACATTTCCTGTTTCAGAGCTGATGCACTGGGTTTCAAAAAACAAAGAACTAATTTGAAACTAGGCTCTGGTTCCGAACCAGCACTCAAACTGCTTTGGGAGAAAAGGGGCATGGGATGTAGACCAAACACAGACCAAATGGCACACGATACCAAAGCACCATGAGAGCGATTGAAGAGCAAACGACTCTTTAATCTTTTGAATTGCTCTTGCGGTACTTTGACGCCACACGCCAACTGGTCCACAATATCAACAATCGTAGACGTTGCGTTGCTATTGATGCTCATGGCTTTGCAAGCTTGCATTGGGATCCTAACACGGCGAATCCTGCGTGTTCATGTTTAGCTGCTATTTCAAAAATGGCAGTCAAAAATGTCTTGTTGGGGATGGTAACCTTACCCCCAGCCCCTGATGCAAGCTGTTCTAACTTCTAGACCAGTAATGTTTTGGTGCTACTTACGAACCACTATTCCTGGTTCAGAGCTAGTGCGTTGGGTGTCAAAAGACAAAGAACCGATTTAAAACTAGGCTCTGGCTTCGAACCAGCACTTAAACTGCCTTGGAAGAAAAGGGTCATGGGATGTAAAATTTAGTCAGGTGTAAATTCTAAAACTAAAGCTTTGATGAAATGGATCACATGTGAATCACATTTAGATCTAAATGGTGCCACTTCTGTGTTATTTTTGAGTTATTCTTCACCGGATATATCACAAGTTTTCATAGGATGGTTTACTTTGGAGCTAAGTCATTTTAATACTAAAATAAACATTCACCTGGGAAAAGGGATGCCAAAACAAATCTCTTCATAAAAAGGTGCCCAAAGTTCAGCTTGGCAAAACATTGAATCTTGACACGGGAACTCTTCCTAGTAATTTGAGGGAAAAGCTGAAGTGGATGTGTTTGTATGTTTGACCTTGACTGCTCTTGCTCCACACCCTTGTGCGGCTGCGGTGGGTTTCTTTATCGTGACTGGCATTCCACAGAATGCCAAACCCTGACCCTCTGTATGGCACTGCACTCATTCATATCTTATAATAATATACAAAGATTTTCACTATTCTTGGAAAAATAACTTAAACCCACTATAGAAAAATTAATTTCAGTGGCTGTCCCTGTTGAATTAAGTCCAAATATTAGCTCAAAGCTTAGGATAACATATGACTTATCTTGACAAAAAGCATTACACGCTAAGCTACCCAGCTCCTAACAAAATCACACATATGTCCTCACACACTTAGCTAATATTTGGGCTACTTAAGTGAAAAGGAGGAGGAGGAGAGGAGCAAAGAGGATAGAGAGAGAAAAAGATAAAGAGAAAAAAATCCCTCAAGGTTGAAGATTCCCTTTCTATAGTTGCGCAAACATGAAGTGTTGAAGTGCTGAGGATGAGCTTTAGCAGATGTGCTCTCAGTGTGCCGTGAAACCTCAAATCTTTCTGTCCCCATCATTTTCCCTCTTCTGCTTTAACTCAACTGTTGGATAACAATTCTATGCCTAAAACAATTATAAACATCCTTTTTATAGCTTCCCATACAAACAACTTGTTGGGAGGTTTCTTAACTTGAGGTCCCCGAAAATCAGTTTCAGTGTTCTGTTCCCCATCAAAACTTACACAAGTTTCATTCAAAATAATGTATGTTTTTTGCATTTGCTGTGGAAGTCCATGTCATGCTAGCCTTGGATCTCATCCTTTCTGCTCTTCATCCCAGTCATTCATAAGGTTAGTTAATTGAGGGCCTGCGTTGTTTGGCATCCCTGAGACACTTTACAGATGCATCTGGGTTCTGTTAAAGGGATCTCTCCTTTCTTCAATAGAGCAGCTGGACAGGTCCAGTGGGAAGACCCCTGAACTTGTTATCTAAGGCTGAAGAAGAGGAGGAAGAGGGAAGGGTGAGGGTAAATCAGGGGAGAGAGGAGAGATCGCAGATACATCTCTCACACCCAAAAGAACAGAATTGTGGAACAAGAAAAAGCACATATGGACTAGGGTTGGGCCGATAGACGATGGCATCGTCCATCACGATCGCCCTCCCTGGGGGAGGAAAAAAAAACATTTCAGTGCCTTTTCTCATGATTATATCATTGGGTAATTATACTGTATATAAATCACGGGGAGCTGTTATTATTATGTGGGGCACTGAAATCGCTTTTGAGTTTGCGTTCACTTTTTACTTTCACTTTCAAGATTCACGGTCACAAGTACTCGGTGTATATTACGCAGAGGCGGTACTTACCACACATTCTACAAGAATAGGGACCAGATTTACTTAACACAGCTTAATAATGCATTATACAGATGCTAGATGAAAATAAATGCTAGGTAAACTTTTCCGGGCCATAGGGCAGTCCATATTGTCGAGTCCTGTAATAGGTGGTAAATATCTGTACGATCTGCCTCCTTTGTCATGGACTGATCACCAGACAATTCTTTATTCCATTTCTCATCCCGACATAGTGAATTACTTTTGTTTCATCGTTTTTTTTTGTTTTGTTTTTTTTCGCCAAGCCCATGCACAAGCTCCATTTGGTTCAGTGGCATTGTTTATGTTCAGTGCCGCAATGGCCGACTTCCGGATTGATGACGTAACGTGAAAAAAATCAATTAAAATGAATCACAATGCGATTTACTAATGTTTGCGCTTGTCAAATTATTGGTATTTTCGCATCATTATTTAACACCCAATAAAAAGGATGTCTTAAAACAGATTAAAACAGGTCTTGGTACATTGCGCTGGTCATTTCTTTAATGTGCGCATTGTCAGTAAATCATGCACAGAATTTTCCCCTTCCATTGGCACTTTTATGGAATTGCACTCAGAACACCATGTCCTAACACGGCTCGACACTACGACATAAAAGGTATCTTTTCCATGTTTCCGAGTTTTTGTCCTAACTAGCCGCGATGGCAACATGTGAAATTTCTATTTTAGAAATGGTTTCTATTTCTGCAACGTCGCAGCAGACATACAAACTATGGCAGTTATAATCTCAAGTACCGATTAAGTCCTTTATTGGGTGTTAAAAGTGTCTAATGTGAGTTTGAATATCATATTGCGTGACATTTATAGCCACAGCCTGCTAAAATAAATAATAGATAATTCACTCTAAAAACTGCTGGGCTAAAAACAACCTAACACTAGGTGAAATATGGACAAACCCAGCAATTGGGTTTTTGTGACACACCTTCTGGGTAGTAACCCAACCGCTGGGTCAAAACAACCCATACGCTGAGTTTGTCCATATTTTACATAGCACTAAGTTGTATAAAACCCAGCATTTTTTAGAGTGTTTACCTCAGATCTTGAAAATAAACTTAAGCAAACATATACGCTAAAACTGCAAACTCCATGCAAACAAGTGTTTTCCATGACAAAGATAGTATCAGTCACTCAGTTTGTAGTTCTATTAATGTTAAAAAAGGTTTGATATTTATGAATTAGATAAAGTGGAGTGCACTTCTGAACGGCTGTGATGT